>BSQZ01000027.1:1220000-1280000 GCA_033239005.1 Lamellibrachia satsuma
GATCAAACGAAAATGATTAAATATTAATTGTGACATATTAAATTATCATTGTATCGTATGCATAGTAAATAAAACCATCGACAAAAGACGTGTTTACTTACTGATGTATACATGGCCAAAGACCACCACCTCGCATAGACCAGCCCAATTAGTATCAATACCACCATTCCTTCTGAAGCGGAGGTATCGAGCCACCGCTGTACAAGACTCTTCGACGAATGCTTTAGAAAGCACTTTACCGTTGTGACTTGCGCATTGTTTATATTCATTTGTACTGGACGTGTTTGCGACACTTATTGAAAACACGTCAAGTCGAAACTCGCCTGAAAGCATACATTTATCTTCATCAAATATAAAAACCATTTTATGCCCTCGCAATATTGTCGTCTCTAATATTGTTATTCCACATTCGTTTACGCGTTTTTTTTTTCATAACTAAGGTTGATGTGCCTGCATGTAAGTATTTGCATTTCCCAAAATGAATTAACATCTGCTATTTTGCAGACTATTATAATCCATCATGTAAATATTGATTATTGTTAATCCCAATCACCTTTAACATTTCTAAAATGTCAGTACTTTGATACCTTGATAATTTCAGTTGTAATTGCATTAAGTGTCTCTTTATAAGTTTGTGAAATCTTCATCAAACCTTCCAAATAATTTGCTTGTATATATAGTATATTATAGTAGCCTCTACCTACACGTGTTTCCCGTGTTTTATTCAAGGGAACACACATGTTAATGACGCAGTGGATTTCATATTTGAAAAAGTTCCAGTATTATTTTATGTTCTTGTTTCTTGGTATGTTATCCCAATATATCTTGGTTAAATATGTTGGATATCTTTGTTCTAGCACATATTGAGTACGGAAACTATCCTTCCATTAAATAAATATTTGATTCTTACTCCCCCTCCCTTTCCAATGATGTCCACTGCATATATCTGTTATTAAAATGTCATAGTATAATACATTCCCATTTTCACTTCCCGTATAGGGTTTTGAATTTTTCATCTTGTTCTTTTTATAATTGAACTAGTATAAACCATTCCAATGGCTAACGTTGAATCACATGTAACTATGTGCTGCGCCAAACGTCTTCCACACAATCTACGTTCCTTTTAAAGCTGTAATCCTGAATATATTATTTTACATATACATATATAACAACTGTACTTTTCCTTATCCCTACTCTCAACTAACAGCTAGGATGTTACAACTACAATACTGCTTAACTGGACATAATAATGCTACACTTACTGCTGTTTCTGTTGTAGATAACAACGCGATATATTTTGTATATTTCACCCAGGTCCACCGCCCACCAGGCTTTGGTTCCGCTGTCTCCGCCAGGGTGTGCACAATGTCCATTAGTCATAACTGGATCGGTGTTCCCATCAACTGCTCTTCCCGCTGGAAATCTCAGACTATAAGTAGTAAGACTTCCTGCACTTTGTGTTGCATTCTTCTTGTAAGCAACATTTCCTGAAAATATCAATACGTCTTAATTTAGCTGTTAAGCTAAAGTATTAAGGGAAGCCATCACATCACTTGTTGGATCAGAAACGATTGGTCCGCACTCAAGACGACCAAAAATGAAAGAAGAAATTATCAATAGTTACCACAGCAAGTGGGAAAATATTTAAATACACGTTTTGAATAGTGATTCCACCAGTGGTAGCAAGCAGATTAGCACCCCTGGTTCACGAAGATGGTATCCAACGTAATATCCTGAATCCTGATACACAACACATATTACACTGTATTTGGTCATTGCGAAATTTAACTGTGTGTGTGTGTGTGTGCGTGTGCGTGTGCGTGTGCGTGTGCGTGTGCGTGTGCGTGTGCGTGTGCGTGTGTGTGTGTGAACCAGGAATAATGTTAAAAAAATATGAGTGTTATTTGTCGAAAATTCTGTATGCACATGTGCAATATGTGTCGATTATCTTTTTTTAAATAATAGTTATATCATTAGGACCAATATTTTAATGTTCTTATGCACATGGGAGATGATATTCTTAATATCACCGGGTAATATGCGTTCACAATCAAAACTATGTTGTGTCCATACTAAATACGGATTTACGCTATGTTGTGTCAGGGCAAATGTACCGTCGTTCGAGTGTGATCGTGTGAGCATGTACGTTCGTGCTTGCGCGCTGTGTATGTAATAAATAATAATACAAAGTTGGGTATATTCTATGAATCTCACATCAGTACTTTAGTTCGAGAATACAAAGCCTTCATCATTACCTTATTCAAACTTAGAACTTGCTGTACCCATTTTGCTATTTCGCCACCCACCTGTCTGGCAGGCTGGTCCTTCCCAGCTGAATCCGCTCGGTTGACCGTCTTCACATTGTCCGCCGTTGATACACGCTCCAGTGGTTGTGTTGCATCCCTTGGTACATCGGCAGGGAAAGATGCACGACCGCCGCTGACTGCCTGAAATGGCTTCAAATCGGCACGTTGCACCTACAGCACAGAACTATTAATGTCGGATTGACCATATCCCTCCACAAAATCAAACTTATTCCATCTCATTAGCCGCTTAGAGTCTCTTATCTTTGCTTTCATTGACTCGGGCTCCACGAAGACTCACCAGAGGCGACGATGTATCAAATGTTGATAAAGAGAACTCTCAGGGATGCTTTCAACAATGTGGAAGTATATCTGACTTTGCTGATTAATAACTCTAGCGGAGAGGTCTTCTTTCCAAGTTGAAGTTAATAAAGGATGAGTACCTATCCACAATGAGCCAGAACTAGGGTATGCTCTTTGTGGAATGGGACGTCGGATTAAGTTTTGCAAGATTTAGTGCTACCAAAGCGCGCACACAGTTCATTTGCGTTTGAAAAAGTTGAACAGCTGAAGAATCATATCTGACTACTCATACGATCACATCTCTAGAACTGTTAGTAATTAATACGTCTTGGAAACATTAGGATGTCACTTTTTTTTGTTCGGGAGAACTTGTACGGTCTCTATTTTACGTTGTAATTTCTTATTTTTTATCATACGCTGTTTTTTCTTGTATTTTGTTCTTGTCATTAGATGTGTATGCCGTCGTCGATAACAATCTATGAATGCATATGCATAGACGTAGTTCATTAAGCGCTAAGGTGTGGGGTTTCCTCCATAGTCAACAAGGGCCCCCCACAAAACGTTTGTTCCGGGCCCTTACGTTGTTAATCCGGCCTTGAACAAAATATAATAAAGGTATGTGCTACGTCGTTGTCTTGCTTTATCAAGTGGAATATACAACTTTGTGCTGTAAATCTTTTGAGGAAGTTTTAAAGTTTAATGTTAGTGCATGACTCATGCATATCTGCAGCATTTGAATAGTTTTTTCTTCCAGTCTGGCTCAATATGTTCGCGCCTAATGTCTACAGTGACGTCCGCTACTCTAATATATAGTATTATATAATTGATGTACTCGTAATATTGTTTAATAAATAGCAAACTAACATCGCATATTATATTGTGTGTTGCCTAATCATACTTGAAAGACTAACAACTCATGTTGTTCCTCGGTTCGTTAGCCACGGAAGATAAAATAGACGATACCGCACAAGGTAAAGACAACGCGAAGCTTATCGACAGGAACAATAACTTAGTCCAACCAGCCTCGTCGTCTGGTAGTATGGATAAAATGCTGCTGTCGGTGGATACATAGAAAAACGCTCGTGAAGACAAATAGCAGGAACGGAAAACGTCTTACGTGTTGGTATATGTTACCCCCAATACACAATTATAATATATAGTTACTGCATCCCCAATACACACATAGAATGCATAGTCACTGCATCCACAGTACACAGATAGAATACGTAGTCACTGAAACTGCTAGCATACAACTAGGAAGGAAATTCACATGGGCATGAGTCGTCAAACATGCGGGCGTTACTGGGACATCCGGGCTATGTAGTACACCAGTGTTGCAATCGTCAGCATTGGTGTTTGTCATTTTGACTTACCCGAAGTACTGCGATCTTCCAGAATTACGACAACCAAAGTCACCAGTAAGACATGAACCAGTTGGTGGCTCCTTAGTTCGGGACGCCCTGTCATAGTTGATCGTTGAGCTCTTTCTCGACACCGCAGTTACTGTCCCTGTTACCGTACTGCACGTCGGCAAATGTCGGGTCATCTCGCTTGACCTGACCCATTTAAGTATGTACGAGAACCGGGACCGTTTTTTAAAAGGTGCCTTTCATGTATATCACCTTGATCAACCATGCGCTCAATGATTGACAGCACAGCCCCAAGCGACTAACGCCGGAAGTGACTAGTAATAAAAGGCCAAACTATATCACATAAGTTGAGTTTGGACGCAAACAGCATGGCCGCATCCTATTGGCAAGTATTTGATTAATGTTTATAAATGTATATTTTTGTTTGTTCTGCTAATATTGCCAGACTACCGAACTCGTGATGTAGGTATATTTAACAGTATGGCGCGGCCCATGACATTAAAATGCTGTGTTTTCAACACGGTTTTCCTAGTAAACCACTGGCGTGATATTCTTAATTGTAATTGCAAATGATTGTCTCAGTAACTCATATAGGTATATAAACCCAACACCACGACCTTTGTTTCCATTTAATTAAAACGGCGGGCGTCGTTTAATACGCGGCTGTAGATTCGTCAATAGACAACGCCGAGCGCTCCGTCAAACAACGTTTCAGTACTTCCGAAATCAACCGCCAGCAATGTCAACAACTTTATATGTCTACAAATGTACCTGTCGTCATGCGACTGGGAGCAATTTCACAATAAATTTCATATTCATGCTTCATCTGCAAACATGCCAACCTGTTCGGATCAAGATGCAGATTATTAACCAATCCACGTCGCTTCGCGCAAGCCTTGCTGCCACTCACCTGGTCGTCTCGAGCATGAACGACCTCTCGATCTACCACCTCACATCTTCAATTATAAACTGCTAAAAAGGAATAGTTTACTATCCTGCAGTTTGTAACATCATCTTCCAAGGTGGGATGAGCTAAAATGTTTGTATGTAAAATAAAATTGTGCAGTTCAGGGTTAAAAAAGGCTTCTATGATGACTTAATAACTTCGAGGGCGGCCTTCTGAAATGCTTCTGTCGTTGGGGCCGTGACTGCTTTCTGGGTGAGGGAATTCCACATTGGGTTAGAGAGAACAAGTGCTGGTAGATGATGCAGGAGGCTGGTAGTGTTCGGAGTTTATACTCGTGGTGGCGTCTAGTGCGAACAGCTGCTACGACAATGATGGTAGGCAAACTGATGCGAACTAGTCCATGGGGAATCTTAAAAAAACAGAGTGGAATCTTTGATGCAACATCTGGTGTGTAGTGAATTCCACATGAGGTTAGCATACATGGCAGTGGCACTTAAAGTTCTCCAATAGTCACCAACGACAAAACGAGCTGCGGTACGCTGCACTTGTTCAAGTTTATGAATGTCTGTCTTGGTGTGGGGTGACCAGGCGCAAGTAGCATACTCAAGTGTCGCATGTTATGAAACCTGTCGGTAATTAGACGGTGTGGTCTTATCACCATTCTTGTAAATCGCCGATATACGTGCAGTAGAACAATCAGATTGGACGGTACCTTCCTTGTAGGAAAATGAAGGTTAACACACCAGATATCTCCTTGGCGGTCTCCTTCCGAATCCTAGCCGGTCCTTTATCAGTCATGATTCTACCATCGTCGCGTGTGACATCCATCAAAGCAACCAAACCAAACACAATAAAATAACATAAAAGAAACACAGTATTGATTTACAGAGACTCGGTTGTAGTCGATGGTGTTGACCAGCGCCCAGTCTGTGCTTTCCGCAAAACCTTCAACGGTTCACACTTATGTGAGTATGTGCTGCAGTTCACATTAGTAGTTATTATATGGGTGGGGACCTCAATTGTGGTGGCTTTTGTGGCGGTGTAGGCGCGGCCAACTTGACATGTTGCCTCTTGGAATGACGTGTGGTGGCCTCTTTAGAATGAATTAACGTCCTATAGTGATTGATGTATTGTGGTAATGTGATGATGCGGTGTTATGGTGGTGGCGGTCGTGGTGGTTGTACACGGAACTCGCCATCTTGGAATCGGAATATATTTTACCGACCTGTTATACGTGTAGCGACCCCTAGTGAACGAAGAAGCATCTTATCGAACTACAACCTGAACGGTGAAATGACGAAGTGAGGGGACTAACATGACCCAAGAACTTAATACAACGCTGATAAGATCATGTTTATCAATGCAATACAATACAATACAACCATGCAATACGTATTTATTTTAACATGACCGAGATAAGATGTCATGAACACATATAATAAATTCCTTATCGAACGATTATTGGTTTTATACATTCGTTGTTTCAAAATGTTGTATTGGTCTCGAAAGCTCGCCTAACACAACATTCTGGAGCAACTCAGATATAAAACCCGGTATCATTCAATAATACAATAGTGTATAATATTGTTTTGTTGATATGCGGTATTGGATTGAACAAGCTACATTGTACGCGTGGTCACCAGTGTCACAGTAAATACCCTTTCTATAAACAATCGAATTTCCCTTTGTAGTTATTACGCACAATTTTCCGCAAACCTATGGGAACAATTCGTACAATTGTTGACAACGTCATACGTATTTTCTTCGATTGTGCCAAGTTACGTAATACAAGGACAATGCGTCACTAGACGTTACTATATCTGGCAGTGTTACGTCGCAATTTCGAGAAATATTAACTGGCCGCACCATGCACCAAGGCACAGATGTGTATTTCAGTGACAACGTTTTCTAATATTGTGTTCGTGTCAGTTATTTACGAACTACCAAGTTATTCCACCCGAAGGCTGTATATGTTTCTATAGAAAATATAGAATTACATATGGCTATGAAATAGGCAAATATGATTCTTTCGATGCGTACAGCGTGGCTAAAGCACAAGAAGAACAGCGAACACGAAAGAGCATCGGATTTATTCGCAATTGGTGACACGCAACGACAACAACAACCACAATCGTGGTTCATAAGATATATTAATTAATATTTATGATTTTGCCAACGACAATTGTAGTGGCAAAGAATTGTGACGTATGCCAAAAAAATTCTAAAGTGCGTATTTCAAGGATACATAACAGGTATTTTAAAGATTAACGAGATGTTATAAATAATTCTGCATGTCGTTGTCAGTCCATACCAGCGTCGTTGTGTAGCACGGGCGATGACCGTTGCGGGCATAAAGGGTCAGCACGACCATGAGAACAAACGCCCAGTGACGGAGCCCAGATTAGGTCGTTGTCCACATTTACCAAATTCGTGAGTGGCATGGTCCCCAAGTGACGTAATATGTTCCCAGAAACGGTCTTGCTAACGTCTCCTCCGTTGAAAGTCACATCGGTGAACTAGTTAGTTACGTCATGACGACGAACCTATTGCTTACGTCTTACCGTGGTTACAGTGGCAATTGTTGTTATTAGAAACAAGAGCAGAAGAAATTAGTACACATTGCGTACCAAATGGCTCGTTCGATGACGACGGAACTATTGTTTATGTCGTCGAATATAAAATGACAGACGAACATTTGATTGTTTTAAAACAGATTGACAATCACTGCGACGACATAGAACATAGTCACCCATTTTTGTATTTAAGGGGTGTGATATAAACACAAAACGGTACATTTGCGATATGCACCCCCGTGTAATCGTACCCGACGACTGGCGGAGTAGCAGCCTTTGATTATTTGCGCTAATTCGTCTCGTACGATTCGCGGGCGATGCACTTCGCAAAGGTTCCATTTAATATAAGTAATAACGCGGACACATGTGAACAAGCACACATACATAATGTTTATTATTCGCACGCACATATCCTTACTTATGGCGGATTCAGGAAGCGTGCGGGCGCTCGCGTTTTGCCCCAGAATGCACCAGTTTAAGGGCAATAACAATGCCAACAGACCCGTCTAGTATACATGGCTGCACTCCTACAAAGCCTAGATCCGCCCCCGTTAGTATTTACACTGAATGATAGCCCGGTCAAATACATCAAATATTAAAGTGGCTTAGGGGAATGATCGTGACACGCTGGGCCAATGCAACAAATTTGGCAGTTGTACCTTAATAATTAGGACCATACAAAACTTTTGGGAGGAGGCTGCCCGATTTTAAAGGTCGAGGTCAAGGTCAGGTCATGGTCAAATAATGTTATAATTATATTTCTACCATAAGCATTTAAACAACATTTGTGAGTGTTTTAAAAGGCCATATTAATTTTTTAAACACTGTCCGTCCTATTGCGTAATCAACTAATTTGCATAAATCCAAAATGACGGTCACAGTGTGTAAACAAACCATGTTTGCTGGTATTTTTACACGTAACTTATAATTATAGGTTAAAACTAGCCACAAACATAAATAGAACACCCGTTAGTAAAACAAGACTGCTGAGCCCTTATCAGCTGACACATGATACAGTGATGCAGGCATGGCCTAGTGACATTCATGCTGCACGGAAAGAACCCAGAGGAGGCCAGGTGTTTATACTGTACAGCACCCAGTCTTCATCATATATATATATATATATATATATATATATCACTAATGTGACTGTTAAATAACTATAATAATATGTAGGCTGTTGGTGGCAAGATTAACTTCAAAGGAAGAGAGGGCACCAACCTGGTCCTGGCTACAGTTACCTAATACCTTATTAAATACACAATCTATCCATGCACCAATGCATGTTGGTTTTGACAGTCGACTAAACTAGTTTTATACAATTGAGGATTCTTACCTTTACAACAAAATGTTAAATCGTGTCTTTTGTCGATTCGTACAGCTATAAGCCACACAGGATAAAAACATAACTGTTGTGGGACAATGAATATTATTCATTGAATATTATTCATTGGCCCACAACTGTCTCCAGAAAGGGTCCAAAATGCTTATGTCTTGGAGAGTTTAACATTAATGCACCATGCTCACTCTAGTATGAACAACCCAACTGCCCGCACTTATAACACAACTGCTGGGACCACCCTCACTCAAATGATTAATCAATCTGGTGGTCATGCCCCATTAAGAACAAATGACAATGACAAATCTAAGTTAACTGGCTCCTGATATCACTAGCCCGATGATAAGTTTATACTTATCTGGTAGCCACCTCATCTTCATTGCTTTTGTTTGCCTTATATTGTACATGATGATGGTGAGGATGAAATAAATTAACTTACTTACTTACTTACTTACATACATATGTTAGACAACTATTTGTAACATGCTGTGTTCACACTATAAACAGTGTTACCCTATTTGTCATGCAAATGGTTCTGCCCTGTAATGAAATGCCAGCCAGTGGTCCACGCCTGCTTCACGGCAGTGAACTGGCTTATCGCTCTTGTTTGGGGGGGGGGTGTGATTAATGATGTAACTCTATTACACTAGTAGACAGTTTATATTTTCATATGATGAGGCACACCTATCTAAAACACACACAACTAATGTTGGTATGCACTGTGTATTGAAATTAAACAATAAATTATTAAGCATTAACAAATTGGCAAATTCAACAATGGATGCCCAATGAGCAAGTACACGTCTAAATATCGATCGTCTGATCAATATCATTTGAATTTACACAGAGACATTTAGCTGCATGTATGTAATCTAACAATGATAATAGAGACCCAATGCATTCCCACTGTATTAGAGGCTGTGGCATTAATATAATTAACTAGTTGACTAATACCTCCTATTCTGATGACACTTTAGCCTGTTCTTACGCCTCACAGTGTCCGCGGCAGAGACATTGTACTGTGCATATGAGCCCAGCATTCCGGCACTTGCATTTATTCGAACAAGTGGGTGCTGCCTTGCAACCACAATTGATCAATTCTCTACAGCCAACAGCAGCAGCGGGTAGTAGTGTCAAGATTGGACGCCATCCGGTGCCAGCTCTAGTCCACCCGGAGCCTTCAGGACTCGGTGCAGCTACGATGAATTTCAGACTTTCTCTCCAAATACTGGCTTGATACAGGCATGGATTTACCTGTTGAATCAGTGCGATCTCAGTTGGTGGACGCTGTTCCATCATCTTCACTTTCGTAGGGAACATCTCCTGTCGAAGGTCATTCACTGTGACATGTGATGTCGTGGTGTCGTACATTGTACAGGTAAACCGCTCAATCATTTTGAATGTTGCAGATGTAAATTCCAACGGAAGAAACGCATTCCAACATGTGATGTCGAATCCTTCTGTTGTGTAAGATGTCCATGTCTTACAAGCTGTCTTTTTGCCTTTACCGCCGAGCTGGGATGTTGCTACCAAGGCCAACCCAACATTGCATACCTGGGTAGTGCTGCACAAGATCATGAAAGATTCCCACCAAAATCACAGCCACGTCGGAGTCTACGGTTCTGACGAGAACAGTTGTCGCCCCTCCTTTAGAGTATTGTGTACATACAGACATATTCTACTGTCTGCCTTTTCATGGTCGCTTTTCTTCATTGATATGTCAGCGTGATTCGACTTTACACTTGGACTAGAGGTAACGAACACTTGTTTGTTAAGTGGATAGTCATGTTTAACCTCGTCCTTCATCAACAGTGCGAACAGTTCTTCCTTGTTCGTATCGTCTTACAGAAAAGCATCAAAGTAAATAGGTAACTTTGCATTGCGGGATACCTTTCTCCGAACACCTTTTCCTTGTTTCTCTCGAGTTGTGGCTTTCAGGCTGTCAAGTCGGTGAGTGTCCCAATCCTGGAACAGCTTTGAAGTTGCCCTTCTGTCCATGGAATGAAGATGTTGTCACTCTATTCACCGAACGTAGATGTGTTTTCCCATGGCAAGGCATGCACTATAGCAGCACCATCAAACACTTTGGCGTCATAGTGAGATGGTGCTTCTGGCTGGACACTTGGCTCAATGCAAAGCAATAACTCTGATCTGTTTATTGGAAGTCGAAGTCGCCCATGCAGGGATAAAGCAGGTGGCCGCGGGTGGTTTTCGTGTTTGAAGAACTCCTCCAGTTTGGTGTTGTGGACTTCTGCAGCAAAGAATAACTGGCTGAACAGATTGCAGTCACTCTTTGTTTGCTGGAATTGTTGCTTCGCTAGTGAGTTCAAGGTAGTGGAGTGGGGCCGCTTGAAAAGTGGTAGTTGATTTTTCTTGATGGTCTTGTGGATTGATTCTTTTCTGTCAATCAGCACATATTTGACGTACTTACAATGCTGCTTCTTGCCTAACACAATATTGCTCCTTACCTAACATCTCCATTGTGCGTAAGGCGTGCATGACCATAGCATCCACGCAGTCACGTGTATCCAGCGTCATTAGTTAATGGGATGTGTCCATAAATGGATTTCTCATTGTCACTATGGCATCACATATATTAGTCACCTGCTTCCTGAACATTTCCTGAGTGGAATATCCTTGTTCATGATTCTGGCTGGCTTGATCCAGCGAATGATACTGCTCATTAAACTCAGTAAGGATCGGTTCGGGAACTGCCACCATCCATTTTTTCATGGAATCAGGACTTTCTGTACCGTTGGCACCACCAGATCCCTTCCCGGTTTCCTTATTTTGCTCGTGCGCTTGGTCGAGTGGCATGCTTGAGAACTTCCTCTTAGTCTTCGTGAATACCCAGTACTTCTGGAACACATCTCTGATTTCACATGGAAGGACCTTCATATCCCTTATGTGAACTTGTAGCCAGCGGGCATAGTTCGTGTGGTCAAGCATGAAAACCCAGGGTGCTAGCGCCTCCAGGATACAGAGGGTGAAGTTCTTTTCCCTGTGTGATTGGAAAAAGACGAGAACCAACAGTTCAACATGCAGGATTTTATCCCAGAAATCGAACGTTGGACTGTTCCGTTTCATGTCATCTTTCCAATCTCCAAACGTTGTCTCTTCATCTGGATTGTACATTGTTTTGAAGACATCAATGTGTGCTACCTTGAGGAATTGGCATGCATGTTTATAAACCAATATCATGTTTAGATATACTGAGTAACTCTCGTATGACCAAACAAATGATACACTCATAATTTGACTTGTGACCTTAGCATTACCTTGGCATGCGCCTTTAATATCGGGCAGCCCCTTCCCAAAAGTTATATATGGTCCTAAGGTACAACTGGTGCTTTGGCCCAGCTTGTCACGATATCACTTAAATTTGGACGTTAAGCCACTCCACCAAAAGGAGTAGACGTTGGTGTTGTTTTTCGTCTATATGCTGTTGCCCATGGTTTTCACAATAGCTGGTGGGTTAAACTTGTACACGAGACGCACGTGCATCACAGACTATATCGGAGCAGTGTTGACGTTCAGTTGACGTTCAAGGAACGAACGGCCACGTTTTGTTGTCGATGTATCCCTCTCCCAGGTCGATCGCCTACAGGTTCACATGGAAGGATCCACCTAAATAATAGTAAATATTGGTGTAGGGTTCAGCGGAGAATGACAGCTGGGGCGCGGTAGCGTGGCTGTTATGGAACACCGGACTTTCAATCGAGAGAGTCCGGGTTCGAATCCTCTTTATGCCGTTTCGAAACTTTGGCAATTCCGTTCACCCTACGTTGCCACAATTCATGCAGGTGTATAAGTTCATATTTGACCACAGAGAGGGGTGGATGTGTGGACGAATAGCATTCGCGCAATAATTGCAGCGTGGCGAAATACTTCCTTGAGAAGTTGAGTTGGCGTTGGAATGAACAGGTCTGAAAGGGGGTGCAGTGTAAAGCGCTTTGAGCAGCCTCGATGACCGCGCAATATAAGAAATGCATGTAATGCCACCCAAGGCCCAAGGGAGGGTTAGCTGAGCAGCGGGTATAGAACGAAGGTGAGTATTCTTTACCCCAAAATACATCAGGGAATTAATTTTTCCGAGCAAATTGGGACATCTAATCGCTATCAAGGTACTATATTAGCAGTTAGTTACGTTGGTTGCGATTGGCCTTTATGTCTATATTAATTAAGTGTGTTGACTTATTAATTTGGCATGTAGACTTGTCAGAGACGTGTTGTACCCTCTGGGTAGATGTGTTGGCTGAGTTGTTATGGAAGTTTAGTACAAGGCCTGCGTAAATTATACAAATAAAGCATTTACCCAACTCACGCTACACTGTGGCTCAACTTACCCCACACCAAGTGTTAGTTGAGCCAGCTTACCAACCCTATTTTAATCAGCGACATATAATTATCTAATCATACTATAGATATATTACCTTGTTATAAAATGATCTACTAATAATCATAGTTTATGTGAGTAAAAACAATTTTGTCTTATGAATATTATTGTGCACTACATAATGGCTCAACTATAACACTGCCTTCCCCTACATGCCCAGAATCTGCACATAAAATGTAAGTTGTTGTAAAATGGTTAGTGGCGCCACTTGTGGGGAGTTTTACAAACATATTGCTGATAAACCGATAGAGGGCGAAACATTAACTACACTTCCGCTGGCGCGTGCGTATCACCGTCCATTTACCTCGTGGCGAAAAAGCGAAGATGTTGGTGTTATTCGAAACATCGGCAGGATTTGCAATATTTAAGGTGTGTCAGCGGATGACATCAGTGATGCACATGCCAACATTCATTAGACGCTTATAATGTTATAATTCTGATGTGTAGGGTTGTAAATACACTGTAAAAAGTAGCTGCTGACAAAATATCGTGTCTCGTGAACGGCGAAAGCTGATACCGACATTCACGAGCGGGTTGGACTCGGAGACGGCTTGCATTTAGTTTCTTGTAGCATCAAAACCATTGTACCATTCAGTCGTGGGCACACCATTGCTTGCTGGACATACTTAACTTATTAGATTAGGTAGTTTTGGTAAAGGCTAAAGAGAAGTGTTGTAATTAAAATGATACAAGCTCAGGCAGTGCATCCACATCTTCCAACACCCCCCGCACCCTCTGGCCTTGCAGTGGTTAGTAAGAGAACAGAAGTGACTACAAGACTGTTGCAGTGTGTAGGATTTTTTGAACTGTATGGTACCGGGTGAACCAATTAAATGTGCACGATTCCATATAGATTTATCTGTTTTGAACGTTTTCGTACTTTTAAGATTTTACTTTATTTTGAATCGATCATTGTCATAACCATTATCATGGTAATGTGTTTAAAATGTAAGGAAGTGCAACATTATTAATGTTGTGCTTCCTTACCTAACCATGAAAAAGGCTCACCTTTTGGTTTTCACAATTAATTTTCTCCTGGTCTACACCTACATGTATTGCGAATGCTTGTAGAACTTTATGCTATAAGCAACATTTTGTTTTGAAAATTTTTATTAGCAACAATTGCTAATCAATTTGGAAATTGATTAGCAATTGCTCATTTTGAGTAACAATTTTTTTAAGGCAAGTAAGATATAAATACATTTTTTGTGCAAAATTGTGTTTCTAACCTAAAAGTATTACAGCAAAACTTAGCATTTGACTACAGTTTTTATTTGACATGACCACTAAATCAAGTCAGGTACAAATTCAATTCAGGTACACCCACTGAACTGTGTTGCACGACAGTCATGTGCAGTGCCTAATCACTATCAGATGTCACTGAGCAACCGTGACATCACTTTAATCTCCGTTCTCAAATTCACGTCACTTGCATGCAGTGTTTTACCTCATGGAGACGCCATCTACTGAGGCTGTGTCCCCAGGCTGGGAACGATCAACAGTCATGTGTAGTGCCTATCACTATTTCCGCTGTCGCAGAGCGAACTGCTTGTGCAGTTCGTCTACCACTAGGACTACTAACTTTACTAGACACGAAGTCGTTAGTTGCCGCCATTTCACTTTCCATAAACAAACCGCAACCTTGAACTTGACATCGTTTTGTGTGCGATTGTTGCGACACCACGCGGATAAAGTTGACGACTAGTATTACACAGACCAGAAAGTTTACGCAACTTTGCATGCCGTAATGACGAGATGAAGGTTTCGTTTGGTAGTTAATACCTATATATGATTCGGTACAAACTAGCACACGGATATTTTATTACTGCCAAATATGGTTCACGATTTTATGCGATGCGTTTTTAGTACTCCGTAGCGATCTGCATAACTTGTATCGCGATTCGCGACGCAATACTGAACAAAATGTTCCCTATGCTATGTAAAAAAAAAACATTCTATGGGTAAAAATATCATTTTATGGAATGACACAGTAGACTAGTTCAAAAAGATGTGTACATAACAGCATACTTGTTAAAGTAATACGCAACTGATAGTTTATGACAAACAGCCTCTCCTTGCATGTTGATCTGCACATATGTACAAGTAACTAAAATGCAGGTTCATGTTTTATTACCAGTATGTCATTTAAATTATAAAAAAACATTTCCTATAACACTGGGACTGTTAAATTTGTTTTAGCTTCTTGATGAGAAGAAGCTTAAAGAGGCAGAAGACTTGTATAAAGACTTTGAGTCTCCAGAATTGGCAAGTAATGTGTAAGTATGTGTGTGTTTGAGATGCCAGGTTCTTACACCTCAAACTTCACCTTTTACACTATTGTGTGATTCAGAGCCACTTTACTCAAAAAGTAACCATTCTTCCTCCGTTTCAAAACAAGATTCTGACGAGATTCCAGTCATGCAGTCAGATTTATTAATCATTTTGGTATGAACCATATACAAACTGAACAATATCTAGATGCCTTGCTAATTTAAACAATTATTATAATTTCATAATGATTACCAAGCCATAGTCACTCTTTGCAAACTTACACAAGTCTGTGTTTTTGTGGTGCTTGCTGTATACAGATTTCAAGTTCCTTGAATGGATAGATGATCTGGTTTCTTGGTTAATTATGCTTAATATAAGATTTCAAGTTGTTTTGGAGTGTTGTGGCCAGTTTACGTTTGAATGTATTTGATTCTTTGTGAAGATTTAACATTTTGTCGTTCCTTTTTGTTCAACAGATTGAAACTGAAACAGTTCACAAAGTTCAAGGACACAACAGAAGCACTTGCTGGTATGTATATTCTTTGTAGAAAACGGTATATCATATCGTGTTACAAATTGACAACATATTGGTTTTAAAATATATAGGATTGCCATTTATTTTTGCTGCTATATCATGCCTATCTTTTGCCTCACAAATTGGCTTTTTTATTAATGGAAATAACCCCAAAAATGTTTAGCTTTTATGTGCCTACTTACTTTAAATATAGCTAGTCAAAGACTGGTTGTTATGTAGACCAGCAGTGCTATGTTGGATGATAAAGTGAATTAATAACAAATTTGACATGTCAGATTTGTACGACCTCTTACATGTGGTTGCTCGGTCACGTAATGGAGGTTGGTACTTCAACTTGCAAACTACGGAAGCTGACCGGTTATAATGTCACATTTATCTGCACGAAGAAAAGTTTATGGTTTGAGTCCTGTTATTTCTATAAAAAAATTTCACAATAAACCTTATAAAATATACATGTTATCTTCCTGTGAGTTTAAAACATAAATATACAAGTAAATACAGTACCGCGTAGGATTAAATAATAACAAATGAGAGTATGGTTTAAAATGCAATTGTCATGAATCTCCTGATGTGCATGAATGTTTCAGCTGTGACGGCGTCCATCGAGGGCAAGATGGGGAAGACGCTGAAGAAGATGCTCAAGAAATTGGTAGTGAAGGACGTGCAGGAGACACTTGCTGTAGCAGATGCTAAACTCGGCAACTGCATCAAGGTACTGGTCATGCATAAAAATATATAAGGCCTGACTCCGCTGTCTGAGTTGTGGAAAACATCCACAGTTAATTATTATTATCTCAGCCGGAGAGTTTCCATTCTAAGTCGTTTAAAAAAACAAGAAATTAAGAAGTATGAACTACTACCTAATTTATTGGTGCTTTACGTAGGCTTTGTATAACGTATGTAACATTAAATATTCCCAGCTGGAAACTGCAGCTGTGACAATAAGATATGTTGGGGCATACAATCACTCGGTAATTATCTGGAGGGAGAGTGATATTAACAAAAAATTATTCAAATAGTAATATCCCTATGATAAAGTTATGTGGTGTAGTTTTTTATCATTGTATTATAATCACGAGCCTTTAGCAAGCTGCAACATACCTCATTCATAGTTGTAGGATGATTATTTGCGATGTTATAATTTGGTAAAGTGCCTTTGTGAAAAATTAATAGCTCCAAATTGTGTACACCGTGGAAGTTTACCATTGGTCACTCCTAGGCTTAATGTTACATCTTGTGGCAGGGTGAATATTGAAATTTTTGTTTTCTTTTTTTATGAAATTCAAATAAAAACATCCCCATGATGAGATTATGTGCTGTCGTTTTGTCGTGACAAAGTGCACTGTTAATTTCACTTTCTAAGGAAGGAAGTGATTAACAATAGCCCCTGATCATTGAGTTGACTGTAGGTAGTGTTGTGTGTAATTGTGATGTTTCATTGTTGCTCTGTGCAGCAAGGGCCTGGTGACTGCCAGTGATGAGGTGGTCATTGCAATAGGTCAGCGATGACCAACATAGTAACAGGCATTCATGGTGCTCATGCACACATGAAAAATGTTTGATCTTTCCAAAATGATCGGCATTGATTTTTGAATTTTTTGGTCGTTTGTGATTCTACACGAGCATGCGTGGTAGACTTTTTAAAAAGTAATAAAAATTATTAAATTGCGCATCCGATTTGCCTGTCTCTACGACTGTTTGTCACACCCTCTGAGGCAGCCAGTGGTGCCCTCTGTGAGCCCGCAGCATCTATGGTTGTGTAAAGTGGTCAACGGGTGTTTATAGGAGAAGCTGAGCCTGCAGTGTGTGTCCAACAGCGCTGTGCAGGAGCTGATGCGATGTATCCGGTCACAGATGGACAGTCTGCTGACTGGGCTGCCCCAGTCGGACCTGTCCGCCATGTCCCTTGGTCTTGCCCACAGGTCAGTTGCTGACATTTGCTGTTTAAGTTAAAAACACCCTTGACATTTTTTTTGTGATTAACATAACTGTTAAAGCTGTGTTGGTGAAAGACTAGACATAATTAATATTGAACTATCAACATTGTTAATTTTGAACAATATTTTGAGAACATAAAGTATCTTTTTTTCGTTCTGTTAAATATTTCAGAACTGAATTCCGGGACTTTGTTCTTACTCCGCCCCGTACCATCTGGCAAGTTACCAGCAAATATTTGTACAGATACATCTATGTCAAGTGTACATAAACCAAACTGTGCATGTTCTTTTGTGACTTCATCAATAGAAGAGGTTCGCTGTGTAAATATGGTTCTCTCCCCCTACAGTTCTACCATTCTGTGCCCTATTGTTTGACACCACTGCTATTTCTGTCTGTCAGTTTGTCTCGCTACAAGCTCAAGTTCAGTCCAGACAAAGTAGACACGATGATTGTGCAGGCAATCTCGCTGCTCGATGACCTTGACAAGGAGCTCAACAACTACATGATGCGTGCGCGTGAGTGGTACGGCTGGCATTTCCCAGAGCTTGGCAAGATCGTCACCGACAATCTCGCCTTCGCCAAAGTCGTTAAGGCCATGGGTGAGTGGCAGATCATAGAATCAGTGTTATTTGGAGAAGTTGCACTCAACTAATGCTAACTAGAAGTAACAACCCTTTTATATAAAATGGTATGATCAAGACTGTCTATTTGTCAAGTATAATTTGATTTCACAAAGGCCATCATTGCATACTAAGCTGTTACATACCATTACGATTTGTTGATTGCATGCGTAGCACTCAAACAAATAATAATAAGCTGAATAGATTTGCTAAAAATAGGTTTCTAACCACATTTATATGTTTCAGGCAAGCATAGTGTCTAACAATTTTTAAGTTAGCAGGTTTTAATTTATAATTGCTACGGAGTAATTGTTTTGTTATTGTATATATTTAATATGTTAGAATGTTGCATTGTGGGCTATGTGGGAGTGATTTTAACATGTGTAAGGATTTGGGTGGAGAGATCCCAAAAGACAGGTAAATGCATTAATGTTTAGTGAAAACTGCCAGTTTTTATAGTAGGCAATTAGCAACATGCTTAGAATAGTCTCACATATGTCATTCCACACTTACTCAGCGTATATGAACAGTGGATCTGAATTTTTTATGCATAAGTTTTTTTGTATTAACATGGCCGCTGATGAGAACAAATAAGGTGGTCTGACCTCTACAGTGCAGCCAGTAGTGGACGCAAAGCTGTGATAAGTTTATGCTGCAAATGCCAACAGAAGTTTCAGAAATGGTTTATGAACTTGATATGTTTGATGGCAGGTGACCGCACCACTGCAGCTAAGTTGGATCTGTCTGCTTACCTGCCTGAAGAAGTCGAACAGGAAGTGAAAGAAGCGGCTGAAATCTCGATGGGGACAGAGATCTCGGATGAAGACCTCTTGAACATCACATACTTGTGTGACCAGGTGTGTGTTCGTTGTAGATCAGAAATCATGCTTTTATCTAGTAGGTTTTGTGTCTGGTAAATTTGCCATTGTGCATTCATGTACCTACCAAGAGGTACTGGTTTGAAACAGTCATTTTATGAAAATTAGTTAGGGAGAAACCTGGAAATATATCTCGATAGGTCTCTTTTACTTGGTGGCTGTGCAAGAGGAATTAAAAAGAATCACACACATGTAAATGTGTTATCTGAGCCATATAGCTAAGACTAAGTTGGACCCACATGTAAATTGTTGCTTGTCCTTTGACATTTTTTATTGTGTAGACCTAGCTGCTAAATCAGGTTGAATTCGTTGTTAGGTGATTGAAATATCGGATTACCGGGCACAACTGTATGACTATCTGAAGAATCGAATGTTGGCCATCGCTCCAAACCTCACCGTTCTCGTGGGCGAGTTGGTCGGTGCCCGACTCATTGCACATGCAGGTAGGTTTATTTGTTCTTCGATGCTATAAGTTTAAACATTAATTTCTGCCTGTACTGCTCTTGCAAGTTAAAAGAGTAAATATGGTGATTGTGTACTGCCTGTGATGAGATTGTTGTTACTGAAGTTTGTGTGGAATCACTTCTAGTTTCGTCACTACCTCTGAGGCAGTTAGTTTTGTTTCCTGCCATGTGAATGCCATGTAAAAGTCTAAGTGTAAAAGTGTAAAAGTCTGTAGGGCAGTGCTTTATTTGAACTCCCCGTTGTTCCTTTTGTTACACATGCCATCGATTCCACAACATCCCAGTGGATGCCTGGACGGTAGTGTATCAGTTATATACATAATTCAGTGGAGCTGCTGAAACTTGTTGGCATCTGTAAATGAAAGAAAATATTTATAATGAAAGTGCACCTTGTGTAAGACAAGGATTGGGTTATAAATATTTTAAGAGAAATCGTTTAAAATCAAACAGCTGTAAGATGTGTCTGTGGTGGGATAGAAACAATTGGCCCCGAATAAAGTTTACGGTACAAAATGTAAATGTGAACATAGTGTATTCTATCTGTCACAAAGTAGATCGGTTGTAGCCAGTACAGATGCCAGTGATGAGAATGATATTACTGAAATTTTTGTGGAAACAATCCTTGTTTCGTCACTACCTCTGAGGCAGTCAGTCCGCTGTGTGACTGTGTATGTACATGGGTTGGTCTGTAGCCTTCATCATCGGTCAGGAAGGAAACTCATTTACTAATGTCTTAAGGTAAAGTCTTTCTGGAGTGCATAACGATTGCAGCAGTCGCACTATATACGAAATTATTGAATGGGACATATATCATGTTACGCTAATTATCTATGCTGCTATACATTTTATGCTGTGTTTGAATTTTCTTTATGTCATGATCTGCAATGTAGCAAAAAATCGTGCTTTGTCAGGTTATCATGTATATTTTATGGTTTTCGTGTGACTTGTTCCGATGATTAGTAAAAGTAGTGGACTGATTGAGGTACCAACCTCATTGAGGACAAACAACTCTATGAGGAACAGAACAAACTGTTAAATAGTCGTTAACAGATAAGGTTGTTATTTAGTGAGAGTATTATATTAAAGAACGATTTAACTTATTGGCTAATAAAAAATAATGCGTCAATGCAATATGTCAAGTCATTGATTAAACAGTTTACTTAGACATGTCAACTGTTCGACACAGTATCAGGTTGAATTATTACCTGTGCTTAACAAGTTCTACGCCTCAGATCCCATTATGTATGCAAGTGAACAAATACTTGTAACACTTTTAAGTAACTTGAATGTGAATATGTCTAATATGCAAAGAACTGTGTATTTGTGGAGAGAATATTTGAGTGAGTTCCAAATGAATGCCCCCCACACATGCTGTGAAGTTCAAAGGGTGATTTTTGGCATCTCCCAACATCCCTGTCACGCACCAGTGCATTACTGATGTTACAACTTATTTTACGTGGAACTCATGTTCTCCCACACTTTCAGGCTCGCTTCTGAACTTGGCCAAGCACCCGTCGTCCACCGTGCAGATTCTGGGAGCTGAGAAGGCATTGTTCAGAGCTCTGAAGACGAAGCACGACACGCCCAAATATGGACTTATATACCACGCCTCAATGGTGGGACAGACAAACCCAAAGAACAAGGGAAAGGTATGATGTCACTATAGGGCAGGCTGGCTGTTGCTGGGTGGGTTCGTGATATTAACATCTGCTCCTGGTGATTCCTAACTCGTGTGTATTCATACTATTCAACCATGTTGGTGATTGGAACATTGTAGAGATTTGGCTAACATTGGTCATTGCTAGAAGTCCTTCCTCAATTGATCTAGTCTACCGTGAAGCTGGTTTGTTGATGTCCAAATATAGTGTGTGAATAATTTGAGTAATGTCCTCGGTAAACACTTTGAGGGTCAAGGCTGGTCATGGACATGACTCGCCGATCACGTAAAAAATCGAATTGACATTTAACTGTCTTCAGCTAAACTGTTGAAACAGTGGAGTGTCCATTGGTAGCCTGCAGAACTTGTGCGATTATATTGTTCGCTGCCTGCAAGTATTCGTCTTGACAAGGAATTTCTTGTTGATTAGATTCACTAGGAAAGTCTACCCTCTTTAGAACGCAGTGTTTGGGCTCCAATATTCAGAGTTCACATATCATCCATCACCGGGGATGGCGATCACAGCACACTGCACCAAGATTGCAAGAACACCATCAAAGCCATGATGTGCTGGCCAAGGTTTATAAAAAAAGTTGTCAAATGAGTGGACTAGTGTCGATGTGTATTATGTATAAATGTAACGTACTGTTGTATGTCGAACTGAATAAAATACACGTATACATGTACAGTTATGGAATAGATAAGAGATCAACAATATTTCGCTACGATCTGATTGACCAACTACGCTGTAATGGGAATCGAAAATAATAACCTGGATCTGAGCTTCTGAACTAGCATATGAGTTGATATAGAGCGTAAAAGTTGATTAAGCATTGAAAACGACAGTTAATAATTGTTCCACTTCGTCTTTCAACCGCTCTGGAACACATAAATTCACGACGCACATCTCCGGTACCACTTAGCGTTGATTCACTGTTTCATGTGTGGAGGACAAATTCATATTTTTGGTCACTGAGTTTGAGTTGTGCGTTTGCATTATGATGCAATGGGAGCATGCCATTTTACCCCAGTTTATATTGGTGTTGCCTACTAAGCTGCAGTTATGACTATACATCTGATTCTTATACAAAGCGTATTTGTGAATCTCAGTTGCAATTTTCAAACCGCCTAAGCGATGTCGCATATGAAGTTGTCACTGCCATGGCATGAACACAGCACACTGCCACGGCACTGGGCTTGCTTAGGCTACGCCTATGGTGATCAATGACATGTTGCAATTCAAAACCGTTTCACCAATTGCAATGTATGGGGTTTACTAAAGTAAACATTTATTTCATTGCACAAAAGTCATAGCGCCAAAAAGTACCAATTAAAATTTCATGGCGACAACAACAGAATCCGAATAGGAAATGGTGGCGCCACCACAGAGTTACAAAAACAACTAACAAATTGCTCGCCTCAATTAATTTGGCATATTTAGGCAAACGATTCATTTGTCGCTTGCCTGTTCTTTTCAAATGTGAAGCCCTGATTTAACACTGTGCTTGAATTTTCTTTATCTAGCGATTTGCAGTGTAAAAAAGTTGTGCTGTGTAAGTTTGTTTATTTTATGATCTTTGTGTGATTTGTTCCGATGATTAGTAAAAGTAGTGGACTGATTGAGGTAATAACCTCGCTGAGGACGCACAACTCTATGAGGAACAGAACTGCCTTCACATTGTTATGTTATTCCAAAGTCCTGAGCTGGACATGTGGAATAATCCATGGTGCTGTGACTATGTTACCTGTGTGATCTTTGTGTCTTGCAGATCTTAGCATGTATTTTAAACAGAAATATGTTTATTCATGTCATTGTTATTAGTGTATGAGACACAGAGAGACACACAGAGGGAGAGAAGTGGCTGGATTTACTAGTAATAGACAATATTTACAACACCTGTCAGCTAAGAATATAACTATGGTTTCAGGTCGTATTTGTGATGTCTTCGTATTTGTGACAACATTACAATACGTTTGTGACGTCAATGCATTTATGCAATAACCAACACAAGTCCGATGCAGTAGTGAATTGTAACGGGACAAATAAATGAAATTTTTATTGCAAAGTGGACTGCTTATCACGCAGCCACTTTGGGAAGAACATTAACAGGAATGTGAACTCCTCAAAGCAAACTAGACAGGAACTGAACACATGTACAGCCCCGTCCGGTGCATAAATTCACTGCATGAAACTAGTAGATTTCGAAATTAATCATACAGACGTTTTAAATTATAATTTCCGCAGTTATTTTACTTAGGTAAATGCATATGTAGTAACTTTTATTATCTGCTGTCGTACAATAGACATTATTTATGATGCATATGATGCCTGATGGCTAAGAAAGAAGCCACAGTTGTGGGACATAAAACAATACAGTGCTAATGGTGCTTTCAGATTTCCCGCATGCTTGCTGCGAAGGCATCACTTGCAATTCGTGTCGATGCACTAGGGGAAGACACCGGCTGTGAGATGGGCATCGACCACCGTGCAAAACTGGAGGCGAGACTGAGGCATCTCGAAGATGGACAGGTCTGTAGTGATCTGCTCAATGAGCTTATTGAAGCTGACTCTCTGATAATACCAGTGTCCGTACAGGTGTTGAAAAGCCTTGAGTTTCATTTGTCCTTGAACTTTGCCAAATAATCTTGAATTAAGTTTTTGTCAGTTTAATTATAATTGTGGAATAGCAGCCAATAACTTATGATTGGCAGCCTAGAAATAACTGGTGTGCTCATGGGATGAAGTGACAAAACGGTGACTCCAGTATCGTCATTCTTTGGGAATTCTGCCATGGATGATTGGTTGTAGTTAGTAGAGCTGCCTGTGATGAGACTGATGTTACTGAAATTTGTGTAGAATCACGTCTAGTTTCGTCACTACCTCTGAGGCAGTCGTTCAGTAAACCAACATGATAAATTCTTTTTCTTCTCTATTTCTTCCACAGGCAGATTTTATTGGGTATATTCAATAAATAAACTTGTCCGACACCATTCGTGTTTTTCATTGTATGCTTATATATATATATATATATATATATATATATATATATAATTGGCAGTGGTGCCACACTTTGTTCATATAATATAAAGCATTAAAACATTGTGGTACTTTCTATTCCAGCTAGCAATGCATGGCTACAGTGTGCAATGCTTGGCTAAAATGTGCAATGCATGGCTAAAATGTTTGTCTGACATTATGGAACTGCCCTACTGTGATTGGCTACAGTTGTTCACTCTGGTTTTGTTGAAGCAATGCGACTACCGCTGATAGCTAGGCTTGTCTTCACTCCTTTGATTGGCATCTGTTTTCAGAATCGCCGCATCAGTGGCACTGGAAAAGCTAAAGCGAAGTGGGACAAATATGAAAACAAGAGGTCAGTTTGTAGATGCTGTTCATCACTGCATCATTGTTTTGTTGTGTAATTGTTTGGACAACATTTCCACAATACCATAACTTGAACATCTTGTTTTCATGGCAAGACAATGGTCAATGTATTTTTTAAATCGAGGTTCGTTAAATACATTTGGGTAGGGAAGATGTTAGAATAATAATTATATAGTTTATACTGTATACCGTGATTTTACGATAAAAACTATTATACTTTGTAAAATTATACTGTTGCTCACCATCTTTAGACACACAGTTCTGTCGACTACTTCGGTTCTGTATTGGCGTACTTGGTGTGGTTTCCAGTGAGGTAAAGACCTATAATGCTGGTGGTGATTCGACTCTTCCAAGCGTGCCGAAGAAACGCAAGTTTGAAAATGACTCGGAATTAGCCGATACACAAACAGCATCGCCTGTTGTGAAGAAAGTAAAGAAAGAACTTTCAGAAGATGGTAGGTTTCTAAAAGTTTTCAGACGTTTCTTCAGTTTGATTCTGTAGTGTTTTTGCTATGATTGACATAGTGAGGTGAAATGTGAATATTTGTTCGACATTTAAGCTGAGAATCATTCCGAGTTATGGTTTTTTGTTTGCGGTGTTTCGTTATCCCGATGATTATTGAGAAATAGTGGACCAAAACATAAATGTGTAGACACTTAACAGTACACTGGAAATCAGCATTACAATGGTTGCCACATTGTGAATGTGAATATTGTTTAATTTCAGTAATGTATGGATCTGTATTAAGTCGGTATGTCACAACGTTTTACCTAGAAATGTGCAGAAGAATTGCTAAATGATGTTACGATGATATGCATGTGTCTATGTAAGACTTGTTCATTATAGGAGGATACCTGTCAAGACTCATGTTTTTCTGGCCATCTCTTTGTCTAAGATAAACTTCCCACAGGTCCTTTTTCAAATTTATTCTATTGCTAAAAAGTTAGCCTAGAACATATCTCAGATATTTATGAAAACCTCAGGAATGGTCTTATGTAGCACGGTATCTTGTCCATGGGACTGCTCATTTATACATGGGACTGTACTCATTTATACATGGGACTGTACTCATTTATACATGGGACTGTACTCATTTATACAGCTGAGTGAACTTTGACAGCGTGGGGTGAACAAAAATAATATAGTCATGATGATCATTTGCGCTGGATTTGATGCCGTTCTGTCACTGCAGGAGAAACAGCAGAGACGCCAACAGAGAAATCTAAGAAGAAGAAGAAGAAAGACAAGCACCGTGAGAGTGGGGCCGGAGACGCAGACACCACTATGGAGACGAGTATGGACAGAACCATGGATAATTCAACTGCAGGTAAACAATACAAATCAACAAAACTGGCAGAAATGTAGACGACTAAGTGAAAATATGTTGACTACTTGTGAGGCGTTTATCAGCAAAATGAGTTCTATCCATTTTATAAATATAATAATCATGTTTTCTGTTGAACTTTGTTAAACAATAGGTAGGAAAACTGTTATGTCATCAGTCATGGCGTATAATGCGTTGTCACAAAGCACTTTTATCTGCGCCACTATCAACTTTATGGCAGCACAAAACCACACTGAACTAAATTTATGTGTGTTATGCATTTAATGCGGGTTTTGCGGAGGAGCTATTTTTGGATACCCTTTTTCCATTTTCTTTTGAGATTTCATGGATTGCTTGACATTCTGCACAAAGATTATTTATTAAGAGTATTGCAGCTTTGGTTTTGCACTTGATCCTACTTTTGAAAATACACATAACAGTTGTTTCTTTATGATGTCCACATCCTTTGTTAACCTGCTATCTGGAAGTAAGCTGTTCTGATATAGTCTACCAACAACAACGATGTCACTTGTTGCTGCAGAAACACCAGATGGCGCCAGTAGTGAGAAAAAGAAAAAGAAGAAAAAAAGAAAGTCCACAGAATAGAAAGTATTTTGCTAACAGCTGTGTAACATTAAATGCTAGAAAGGATATTCTGACCAAATGTGTCATTGCCTTTAAGGAGTGATGTCATCTGCTATACGTGGCTGTAGGATAAATCATGTCGAGTTATGTAAATCACAGTCTGTGATGGAAATTAAATCTGTGTACATATTAGGTTTTATTTGAGTCAGTTATGTGAACTGGTACTTGTTGGGAAACGTTGACCCGCACGCAGACATTCTAATTATAGGCGTTCTTTTATGTTGTTGAATGGAGGTTTAATTGCTTTTGTCGAGGTGACAAATTGAATATTTTGGATAGTGAATCAGGCTCTTAGATGCATAATTACCATGCTGTGGTTTAGTTCTTTACTAGTAAACAATGATTGCAAACCACTTGACGTTTCTTTGTTTTATACACATTGTTTAGCAATCGTGGAATTTACTATTCAGCCAGTGGTTGACATGAAGTTGGTATCTTGCTTTTGAAAGGATCTGTGGTAAATGGATAAAAGTTGTGTTTGCTATCTAATGCAAGTATTGTCCTATATGATAGATCTAAGTGCTCCAACACAAATTTTTTTCGACTGAAGTGATCAGCCTATTTACTCCAGCACAAACACGACTCTGAAGCGATCCGCCTATTCACTCAAACACGAACACGACTGAAGCGATCAGCCTATTCACTCAAACACGAACACGACTCTGAAGTGATCAGCCTATTCACTCCACCACAAACACGACTCTGAAGTGTTCAGCCTATTCACTCAAACACGACTCTGAAGTGATCAGCCTATTCACTCAAAAACAAACACGACTCTGAAGCGATCAGCCTATTCACACAAACGCGACTGAAGTGATCAGCCTATTCACTCCAACAACGGAGGCGATCAGCCATGCTGCAATAATTGTGATTTGCGTAATTCCACTACTAAGCAGTGAAGTGTACAGTTTCTCACCTAGGTTAACTGGGGGCAATTCCAAGTTCAGGCAAAACAACATGGCAATTTGTTCTGTATACAAAATTGTGTGTAAAATTTTATATCCAAACAGTCGGGAACAAAAAACACTCGACACATATGCCAACTGTATTGTTAGTAGATGATGCGTGGCAAACTCCCCACCAGAGGCGCCACTCACCATTTCACCGCTGCCATGACGTAAATTTGATGTACAGATTCTGCACATCTAGTTGGTAAACTCCTAGTTGTTGTCAAGAAATCTGTCAATTTAAATCGCATACAATTGTGAATAATATTTGGATTGAAAAGGTGTCTAGAAACACAATAACGTTCGTTTGTGTTTGCAACTGTTGGTTAAGTGGACAGTTGCAATGACGTATCAAGCTATAAATAACCAGGCTGTTTCCCTGCCTACCAAGCGTTCATATGACTCGACAACAGTTCATTTTGAATGTATAATCAAGTTGTGGCAGTGGTGAGTGACGCCACTGTTGGGGAATGGCTGATAGACTTTCTAACCCACCAGTGCTTTGCCGTGTTACTTCAGACATTGTCATATAATTTACAGGAGGTGTGAATGTTACGTCATTAGACAATGTCAAGTGGGTTGCCATTGTCAAACTACGTAGAAATCGGTCATGATCGCCTAGTGGTGCATATTTGCCAACAGCACAGGCGGAAAGCCTCACGAAGGTTAAGGAGGAGTTGTATTTGCAGTTTTTGTGGATGCGTGCAAGTCAACAAACACCATTTTTTATCGAACGCAATTTAAATTGTCCACTAGGTCTACGGAGAAAGTAGACCCATATATTGTGCCAGCACAACAAACGTTATAAACAATATTTATATTTTTCTCTGCTACTTCATTTATTATCATATTTAAAGGCTTGCCCAAAACAATAATCTGCATAAGCCAAACTCCGAGCATTTAATTAAAATCACACAAACAACTATCACAAAAGCGGCTAAACTGTAAAGCTAGTAACACAACACTGACAAGATTAGCAACAATAATATTTCATGTAGAAGATCTAAACATTAATCAATAAACATCATGTTTCCTTTAATACCAGGTAAAGTGCACATCTGACAACGCCTCCAAATAGAAAATGACTTGCATTGCTAAGAAATTTTTCACTATTCGCACCTGGTAAGAACAAAGCAATCGTAATATGTTGATATCATATTAAGCTGTTTATCACTACGTTTCTCTAGTTGAAGCTGTTTTCGGTCTAATAGAGTCGTATGCGCATTTGTCATTACGAAAAATAACTGGCAAAATATCGGTCCAGTCGTCGCGTGAAAAAAAATGTCGCGAGTCTTCTATTTTGTGACCTTGCTACGCTTAATTTCACTATGAATATCACGAAAGATATGGCGATTGACAAAGCATGGCTTACTTAATTTATATTATAGTTGTTGGTTCGTTTAGACGTCAGGACTAGTGAGATTGGGACAAGTTCGCCTTCCCCGGTTTGTCAGACTCCAGTCGTCGCCTGAAGTAATCGGCGACGCTCCATGGCGTTGCAGCGTTCTGTGTTGGTCGAGCCGAGGGAACGGACGTGACGTCACACCTTTGTACGCGCCGGATACCTGCAGTTAAACCAAACAATTGTATTATTCCGAACAGTCACGTAGCCTAATTCATACAACACTTACAAATGGAGAACGCGCCTGCCACATATATATGAAGACATTTCGGTGCGAATAAAAAAAAAACACCTATTAAATGCGTTCTAGTCGTGTAATGCACCTTACGCGTAGAATATGTTAATTACGTCATCAAGATGCAGTCGTGCAGAAGCGTTTCTATATTATTAATATTATGTTATACGTTGTATGTTCGGTGTCGTTTGTGCGCCTAGTGTGCAAGCATTTATGTTTAATAGTTGACTTAAGTTCTGCAGACAACAAAGTGATGCACGTGTATCAACATGTAAATATTACGTTTCATTACAACAATGTGTTCATATTCATTCTGTTGACACGGACTGGTAACCAATAGAAACACATTGTATGTTGCACTAACCTGGTCGACGCGACTCTTCCACAATGGCGGCGGCGCATTTCGAGTCGGTCTCACGAGAAGCGTTCCAGGGCGAGTGTTCCCGACTCGTCGTCGTCGGAACACCCGCATCACGGCCAACACGACGACGTCCATCGACAGTTCGAGAAACTCGAAGAGACTGATGATGGAACAGCCGATCCACAGACCCAGTATGCCCCCGATGTCTGATGCAAAATTTATGGTCTGCGAGTGTAAAGAACTGAATTAGACTGACTATTGCAGTATCGAATGGGCCAATTTTCTGGTTCTATCCTCTTGCGCCGATGGCGTCGCAAAAAGACGGAAACAATGGCACTCCGCCTTCCTCTGTCTCATTTAGCGGACACTGTCTATTGTTTGTGCGGTTTACGCACATTACAGTACAGTTTCTCTCGCCTAGGCTACATCCGGGCAAATTATATTCGTCCAGTCCAGCGTCCAGTTATATAATAACTAGGCTCGGTAAATACCTACCTCACTTACATTTTATGAAACAGAAATTGTTCCCTCCAAAATCTTAATGTTGATATCTTCTTTGCCCTTCCGGCCACCTATTACCACTTCAGTCTTCTTCACGTTTATTCTTAGACCATATACCGTTCCAAGTCCTTTTGCTACTTGTACAACATTGCGCAGATCGACACATCCGAAATTAAGTCGTTCCCTCTCAAGTCATGCCTCAAAATTGGGTTCTGTGTAGCGCGCCAATTTCCTGGATTCGCTGGTTTAATTTAATAATTGAAGCATATATTTAGTGATCAAGCAAATTGGAAGGCAACGTTTCGCAACACGAGCCTACTTTGGTGATTCTCGCCGCTCTTGTTCCCGCACATATACATCACCCATCCATCACCCCAATATTCACGTTGGTTTCCAGCATGTGTAATAACCAACGGACATACATTTATGAAACACTGAACATGCCGTAATCCACCAATATCTCACCGAGTAGGCTGGCGTCTCCTCGATGTTCTCGTAGTTGAACTCTTCGAAGAAGACCTTGACCCTGAGCAGGTTGTTCCACAACTTCTCGTCGTCCGTCGTGTTGCCGAGATACCTCGAGATCTCAGAGGCCAATTTTTCTTTTATGCCGTCCTGAAATAGAGAAAGATGACGACCAAGGAGACCAACGTTTATTTTATGATTTCTTAAAACAGATTGAAGACAAGATGGCGATCCAAGAGTTCAATAGTGTATGCATGTTTTCTTGAAACGTAGATACAGTTTAATTAGCCGACGTAACCAAGACAATGAAACAACGAGACTAGCAAGACACAGAGCACAAAAAAACAATGACAGATTATCGAAAAAGAACATGGGCCCAAAATATATAAACATGCAGCAAAGAGAAGAATCAACGTCACGATGCTGGACAATGGCGAACTGACTACGGACAAGACAAACATCCTTGAAACATGCGCATCCCCATGGAAATTTTACAAAGACTACAAAACTACATAGGCTAATATACCGTTAATTATTTAGAAATTAGACATGCAGGTCTTGATGACATGAATGCAACTGTCACATTAAAATAGTTTGAAAAGTGACTGCACTAAGACTGATGCACTGAAACAAACATTGCATTGTTCTTCGACTCATATAAATACTGGGACAAGTAATAAAGATGAAACACAAGTCATACCAAAAGAACTAGGAAAAAATGTAGTTGGATTTGGTTTTGGAAAATACAGCGAACTATTCTTTAATAAAACATGATGACTTTCTAATTCCTAAAATAATCAACATTATTTAGGTGTGTCATATTTTAAACTCACGTGTAGGGAAGAAAACATTTAGTATTTTTACTTGACGTGATATTACTATTATATTTCAATGGGAGTGCACGCATGTCTGCAGATTCGTCCTCACCTTGTGCGAGTCTGTTGGCCAAATAGAACTTGATGACTGATAAGTGTACGCCTTCTCCCTGTACAGGTACACAACTTGTAACAAAGAACGTTGGCAGAGTCAATGTAATAGATACAAAGAGTGATCGTTTCGATCATAATATCATGTTATTTAATTTAAACACACGCACTCGCTCGCACGCACGCACGCACGCACGCACGCACGCACACACACATACACACAATATAAATAATGGACCCCCGGGGGGAATAATAACCCTAGCTCTTCATATAATTTATGTGTGTGTGTGTGCGTGTGCGTGTGTGTGTATGTGAACGTTTCAGGGTATTATCTCAACAACTAACGCATAGAAATGGAAGTCACTTGTGTCCCCGTACAATTGGGTTACCAACCAGCCCTTTGATATTGGATGTGAGACAGGAATGCCAATCCAATGGCTTGTTGCTACAATGAGCATGTTCATGTCATTTTAGTGGTTTTATTTGTAATAACAAGTCTTAATTAAATTACTGTGGAATCCGCTCATTTAGAATGACAGTGAGAATCAGCCATTTAGTTGTATCATATTTAAAATTTTCACTCAAATTAAAACGTGTCTTAATACTAATGACAAAATTGTGTGGTGATCGCCAACGTCGCCACTAAATCTACACTTATTCTTCACTAGTACTTTCTGATATCTAATCTACCATGATCCTTCGCTAAGTACTTTGTTATATCCAATTTACACTGTTCCTTGTTAACGCTTATTACACCAGAACACGGCGGAGATTGGCGAGACGAAGCTGGGGATAGAAACAAAGGAGATGAATATATTAACCAAGGCAGTGCAGTATTCCAAAACTAGCCGATCGCACCCCAAAGGGAACCTTGATGAAGAACATCCAACGAAAAAGCCACAGTATATACTTACTCGCACGGAAGAGGACAGTCGCAGTCCAGTCTGTTGTAGGCGTAGTCGATGCTGACGTGATACCTACAGGTGTCTGTGAGAGGGTTAATGATGTGTTATCGTTATCACATGCGTTAAATAAAACCCGCATACCAAAGAACACAACACCGTTTTGTTAAAATAATCCGCCCAGTAGAGACTGCAGTGCAAGGATGCTGTACTGGATATAGAGAAATATAGATGCACCAAGTCATTGATTTTTGCAATACAGTTACTACACTACTTTTGATATACGTTTCACTCACATTTCTCTCACTTTTCTTAACAATGGTCTCATCAAGACTCGCAGATCAGAGGTTCATCTGCATACGTTTTGTAATAAACGATCACAACAAAACATTGATCAAACATCACCACCTCCACCATTAAAACAAGTAAAATATAAGCACACTATCGCCAAATAGTCTTTACACCTAACCTTCCGTGGCGTTGTTGGTGTTACATGCCGAAACTCGCCTGTAGTCGAACGCAGCGCCCTCCATCGGATACTGAGAATCGGCGCAATCGCAGCGCTCGATGACGTAACGCTGGTAACACGTGGCGTAGCAGGTCTGCGAAATAGATTCATGCAGTCCAAGTATCACCGTGAACCAACGACCATGTCTTAGCAATGGCGTGTCTTAGTATCAACCATAGTGGAACCACATGGATTTATCTTAATCCCTGTTTCCAAAGATAATGATGTTTCCAATGATGTTTTGCTTTGGTCATTTACATTCGGGACATTTAAATAATTTTGGGCTGCGGATCAATATCGCCTGATCTAATAAGTGGTATTTGGTAAATGCCACATTCCGCTTTCGAATCGTATATGCACAAAATTGTTTCGTGTATTAAAACAGCATTTCATGTACCTACGTAACTACCTAACATTAATCTAAACCAGATGCCACGTATGTGAAGAATATCTTAGTCTGTATTCATACAACGTTAGCATTCACTCAGTATCCTATTTGTCTGGCTACGTACAGCACTGCTGTAGCCGACGGGATACGCCTCTTCAAAGACACTCCTCTTGATGTTCCGTTCTGTTGTGTCTGTGCAGTTGCCGTACGGCTCAGGCAGACGAACAATATTCAACTGCAACGAGAGACACATCAGGGCGTTTGCTATCGCCAATTTAAATGGGGGAACATAAAAGAAACGAAGCGCATGCTACTAGATGTGTCCGTCACCCGAATTGAACGATGAGATATCTGCATTGGTTCATAAATGAATTGTATGTGTGAGCGTGCATGTTTCTATTTATCACAAGGCAGAGAGTAGATATGTAAGTCCGATTAGTTCACCTGACGAATGCCAATGATGGTCATTTGTCCGGGGGCGGTCAAGACGCCTTCGTCCTTCGGGAAAGGCATCCGATCCTGAGGATGAACAACTATTCTGGCCCCGGCAGAACCCCCAATGTCCTTCACGTAATCATATTGTCCGATGTTTAGGGTAAGAGTCAAACCTATAAAAAGGTAACAATTAATGGCTTAAATGGTAAATTATTCTACATAGAATGTTTAGTTTCACATAGTGTCTGTATCTCCCCCTCTATTTCTCCCTCTCCCTCTCCAGCCCCCTCTTTCTTTTATCATCCTCTCTCTTCCCCTCTCTCAGAATTACTTAACTACGTTCTTTAACTCTGTTTATTTTGCGGTAGGTTAAATAAAATTATTTTAAGTTAGGAATATTTTACACTTGTTCAGCGTTAGACGTCAATTTTGTCTTCATAAAGTGGACTCCATGAGCAATATTTTACTAACATCTACCAGATCACAATAGTTGGACGACAACTACCGTATGAAGTTCCCGCTCGCTGCTGCACACGCGGTGGCTGAGTCTTGTTCCACGCCGAGTTGAAGATGTAGCAGTTGCCGTGTTGTGTGTCGTAGAACGACGCGAAATCACTGCAAACATAAGTCTGTTAATTGGTGTCTTATATTCACACATATGGATATGTAAAGCTTCACTTGATCGTAACAGGATAAGATTATCCAGATTAAAAATGTGTCAACGTGCCACATTTTATTGACAAACATTGAACGTGACTTTTTATTGTAGTTTTAATAAACAAAGATGTCCTAAATTTATGATCATTTCTAGTTCACAGTGACTGAATAAGTCTTATGCTATAAGAGATAGGCGCCTTAATATGTGACAGTGGTTAAATTTGACGGCTTCGCGCAATCGTATCTGGAAAAGTAAATTTGTTTCACATTCCAGTTTCTAATCACTGCATCCGTATCATACAAACACCACATAGATCTGCAATCTAAAATTGTCATTGACAACCTTAATTACACATGACAGAAATAAGCAAGCAAAAACTGTGCATGCATGGAACCCAAAAGTCAGGTGACTGTGAAAAGGTATTTACCTGCCATCACGATTGTAATTTATCCAAAGAGGTACGATGAAGCAGGCTTCAAAAATCGTCATTTACGTGATGAAACAATAACAAGAGCAAAGCTTATTTCAACATACCTCATGTCGCACTTAGAACCAGCAAACTCGCAGTCGAGAATGAGCTCAAACGCCGAGTAGCCCATCGTCTGTTTGCTGCTGATGGGCAGATCCGCTACGACCTCCAATATCCTGTTCGTTTTTACGAATTCCTTTGACAATGGCAGACGTTTCGGGTATAACGTATTACCTGATAGTGCAGTAACAGTTTTTGTAGTCGTTGTAGTAGTTGTGGTCAGAGTTGTGGTTGTTGTCTTTTCAGCAGTTGGTGATGTAGGTGTAGTCGTTGGTACCACTGTAGTTGTTGCTTTCTTACTTTTCGTTGGTACCGGGGTAGTCGTTTCTTTCTGAGTTGTCGTTGGTACCGGGGTAGTCGTTTCTTTCTGACTTGTCGTTGGTACCGAGGTAGTCGTTTCTTTCTGAGTAGTCGTTGGTACCGAGGTAGTCGTTTCTTTCTGAGTAGTCGTTGGTACCGGGGTAGTCGTTTCTTTCTGAGTTGTCGTTGGTACCGAGGTAGTCGTTTCTTTCTGAGTAGTCGTTGGTACCGAGGTAGTCGTTTCTTTCTGAGTTGTCGTTGGTACCGCGGTAGTCGTTTCTTTCTGAGTTGTCGTTGGTACCGGGGTAGTCGTTTCTTTCTGACTTGTCGTTGGTACCGCGGTAGTCGTTTCTTTCTGAGTTGTCGTTGGTACCGAGGTAGTCGTTTCTTTCTGAGTAGTCGTTGGTGTCACTGTCGTTATTTGTTTCTGAGCAGTCGCGTTTCTTTCTGAGCAGTCGTTGGTACCACGGTCGTTATTTCTTTCCCCAGTTGTCGTTGGCACTGTTAACAATGCACACCAGTGGTTTACTTAATGGACTTGACAATTTCAAGAAAGAAAGAAAATGAAAGACATTCTAAAACAATGTTCGCCTTCATTATAATTATTGTTGGAACAAGCGCATACAAACATTGGACATACATCTTGCATGATTTGACAATGTGTTTGGGTTTTGTTACAAAATAGCAACGACTGGGCAATGTGACTGTAACGATCTCAGTAGTATCAACACAATCGAAAAGAAATGAAACCTATTGTGGCTAGTAAGGATCAAATTGTCTCAATGTAAATGTATCGCATTTATGTAATTAAAACATTTATGTAATTAAAACATTTATGTAATTAAAATAATGGTTGTTTCTTGCTCCATTTTAAAGCAATCAGGAAATACATCGAGGATGTCAAAAACATGTACAGAAATATGAGTTATAAGGCCTTCACGTGTACCATCTTTTTGTGGCTTGTCTCTTTTCCATTTTTGTTACGTTGCAGTATAACTAAAAGATGTTTATGTATTAATTAGGGAATTTTTTTTACATGTTAGCGAATAACACAGTAATACATATTCAAACCGCAGTCAGACACAGTCGTAATTAAATATTTCCATAGTTTACGGTGTTTTGTACAATCCGCTATTACACATCAATTCAATATGCTCTATTCAATAGATGGGTGCAGTATGAATTCACAATCGGACGTGTGCGATTACAACGGAACTATTTGTTTACGCCACGACGCGGTCATCGCATACAAAATGGGCGTGCGATGACGACGGAACTATTGTTTACGTCTTCACGTACGAAAATGGTAGACGAACATTTGAATTGTTTCGAAGCCGAAAAACAACCGACTTCGACGAGAGAGGACACAACCACAACTTTGAATCATTAGGCACCTCAAATATATATATATATATATATATATATATATATATATATATATATATATATATATATATATATATATATATATATATATATTTATATTTATTTATTTGAGGCGCCTAATGATTTTAACAAATTCAAAGTTGGTATATATATATATATATATATATATATATATATATATATATATATATATATATATATATATATATATATATATATATATATATATATATATATATATATATATATATATGTATATATATGTATATATATGTATATATATATATATATATATATATATATATATATATATATATATATGTATATATGTATATATATATATATATATATATATATATATATATATATATATATATATATATATATATATATATATATATATATATATATATATATATATATATGGTTATTTCTGCTACTCAGCCACCATCTCGGACGATTACAGGTGAAGCCAATCCGCAAATGTTGCATTTGATGTAATAACTGTGCTGAAACAACGGCGTAACTTACACGTCAAGCGGCGTTCACACAGTGGCAGGGATCTGTTGTGCCAACGTTGATTCCTCCACTGGAAAACCTTCTCGCGGCTGATGTATAAGCGCCAACCTAGGTTAGCTCGGGGATAGTCGACGTCCCATGATGTGTAGTTGGTCGTTGTGTTCCCCCACCATTTCCACAGGGAATGTCGTGAGATCTTATTTATCCATAACCACACCCTACAAAAGTACGACTGATAAATTATTATCATCGGGCGGATACGATGCAAAAACTTATCCCGGGGAGATAGAGATTTTAGCTACGAAAACTGCCTAACGTGTGTTGTTTGACAATATGAGTGGAGGTGATAAGGAGGAAAATAAATCGATGCTTTTTGATATTGAGGGGTTGCTACAACTTGTTTTGCAATGTAATATAACTAGAATAATAAAGTGGCTGTTCTAAATTAGTACAGCTAATTAAAGAGTGTTGATTGGTTCTCACATATGACGATACATGTATGGACGAAAACATCAGTTGTAAATGCTAGCAGTGTGAATACGATTGACACATAGTGCCTATATCTGACTGGGGCGGGCCTAACGCTTATGCAACATACTGAGCTTATTGAATTCACAATACATTTTGCCAAAAAGTTCGCATTGATCATTTATCTTTACAGCTAAAATAACGTCCCACACAACATAACACACTGTTAACCGAACTACTGTAGCTTTAAAGTAATACTTAACGGCGTTTAATTAACGTGATTAACCCGACGAAAAGCGTTACATGATATGCCTCTTTCGAAAGGTGGATTTACATTTGCAAACCGATCGTGCGGGAGGTCGTTGCCGTTCTCATAAAAGGTGACTTCCTCGGTACAAAAAAAAAACATAGAACAAAATAGCCCAGTTTATCCTATATATGGATAGATTATGCTTCATGAAATAATTACTTGCACAAGCTGTAACAATGACCTGGTCGACCGGGGTATTTGTCATACCCCACTGGGGATAATGTTACATCGTTTAAGCCAAGATAAAGCGATTTCAGTCCGTGGAACGTAGGTACGAACTAACGAATGCATGCATACATATGCCCTCTATGATTACGCGAAAGAAAGCCAGACAATCGCTAGCAAAAGCCCGGCATATCGCTATGAACGAACGCGACGCAACTAGACTTGTCGTTACTAGTTTAGCTGCGTGGAGGTGCGACAGGGATGCATACATAATAGTTTTCTAACACTGCCAGATAACTTGCGACGAGGCCCGATGCAACAAACCCAACACGTGTCTTCGTCGCAAAGAGCGAACACACGCTACGACGCAACGCAATTCGACGCAGTCTGATTCAGCCCGACTCGATATAGTAAAAAAAATAACTGCTACGCGTCGAGTCGTAGCGTGTTTGCCTGGATATACATGGCGTAGCAAATGAACAGCAATTATTTGCTCACCGTATATCGCCAGTTCCGTTTAGGATGTCTTTATCGTGTTTGCCTGGATATACATGGCGTAGCAAATGAACAGCAATTATTTGCTCACCGTATATCGCCAATTCCGTTCAGGATGTCTTTATCGTGTTTGCCTGGATATACATGGCGTAGCAAATGAACAATAATTATTTGCTCACCGTATATCGCCAGTTCCGTTCAGGATGTCTTTATCGTGTATGTGTTGCAGACGTTGTTTTGTGAACGGTGCAGCCAGATACCCGCCGTAACGTACACATAACCTTTTCGCATCGCCTAAATTGATTCCCCGTTCCGTCCCATTCTTGATGTCGTCCGGAACCCAGTAGCACGTGGAACCGCGTTCATCTGTGTATTTCGGGGTCGGGCAACCTGCCACAAGTCAAATATACGTTTGAATGTTGTTAACTGAAATCGTATACACACACAGGTTATCCATATTGCCTTGGCATAACAAAAGGAAGCTACATGACCACGATTCCGAGAAAACAGCGGTTTTGTGATTGCTAATCAGCTCCCCACACCACGTTGGCATATATAACCTGTACTATTCATATAAAATAATAATTATTAACAAATTACGCCTGTCCAGTTTCCTACAACAATACTTAACCTTGGGTGAAACATTTTACATGCTTCCTTTGCCATGGTTTCACTCCCGCATACTAAATAGAGAATCAAGCGACAAAAGGTTCAAGTCTTATGCATTACGTGCCGATATGGTGTCAGTGACAGCATTCGCAGAACTCAACAGTTACTGTAAATCGATGGCTGTGTCCTAGTCATTCGTCATTCACAGGAAGTTCCTTCAAAATCGCGTTAGATGTCCCGGCGGGAGTGGGGAAGGTTGTGCAACTATGGCCGCCGTCTTCTGCTTTGCCACAGAAATTGGTATGACTACCTTGAACAAAATCCATCCTTTTGCCATTGTTCCTAATAATACGGGCTTTTGTCATGTCCAAGAAGAAACGGATTTCAAATGGCAGATGAAGTAAATGGGTATTTCAGCGCAGTGTTTAGATGGAAAGAAAGAAAGTAACGAACATGCAGGACACTAAATCACCTAGAGTTGATGTGATTCCAGCAAGACTGCACAAGGAAACATTGAAGAAGCGTAGCACTCGGAACGCTTTCTTACGGGAAGAGGTACGTTTACATTGGAAAGAAGCAACCACACCACCTTTTTAGAAAATAAATGGTTCGAGAAACAAGTCAGAAAATTACAGAGCAGTGAGTTTGACATCACTATTATGCGAGTTATTACAACAGTTAATTGAAGGTTACGATGGACTACCCGGTAAACATAACGAGTTATTACAACAGTTAATTGAAGGTTACGATGGACTACCCAGTAAACATAACGAGTTATTACAACAGTTAATTGAAGGTTACGATGGACTACCCAGTAAACATAACGAGTTATTACAACAGTTAATTGAAGGTTACGATGGACTACCCAGTAAACATAACGAGTTATTACAACAGTTAATTGAAGGTTACGATGGACCACCCAGTAAACATAACGAGTTATTACAACAGTTAATTGAAGGTTACGATGGACTACCCAGTAAACATAACGAGTCAATTTAAGCATGTGTTCCGAAACAGAAAGGTCATGTATAACCGATATCTTATGCCTGGAAGACATTTTAGGCGGACAGAATTTTGAAGAGCAAACTCCGAACCAATCAAGTTAACATATTTGAAAAGAAGATGGATGTATTTGGGTCATGTTCTTAGATTGCCGCCAACAAAAAACAGGCGTTGTACTGGAAACCGCCCGGAACACGGAAAACAGGTCGCCAAAATGAAACCTACCCATAAACCATCGCCAGAGAAACTAGTTCAGTGCAAACATATGTTGACTGGATATTTAGATTCACTGCTTATATGTTTGTTCCGCTTTTCATGTATATTTCTTTTAAGTCCACCGCATATTGACAATATGCCCGTATCATTGAAGACAATGGCATTACATGTTATGTTCCCTTAAGTTCATAATCACGAACGATTCTTTTGTAGAAACCAAACATATTATTTATAAACCCGTGATGCCCATACTTGTAAAAGGTATTTTTTTCAACGATCTCTTCTTCCTACTCCGTTTGTCGTCGTTGATGAGTCGGCTCAAGGCCGAGCTCTCGGACACCACTGACTGCTTCACCGGGTTCAAGTTACATATCGTCACGGCAGGAAAGGTCAGCTGACGACGCGTTACCAAGGAGACGCTGACCGCAGTCTCGTGCGAGAAGTAAAGGATGCAGGACGAGGTTAGATGGTAGACGAGGACTGATACGCAGACGGCCGTCATCAAACCCCAGAAACCCCTCTTTACAACTCCTGCAAATACATCGAGAACATACAAGTGTAACAGAAACATAATCATCGCTGTTGCCGTGAATCTGAATTCACTAGAATCCACAACTGTCATTTAATGGTTCCTCCTTAATTCGACGTTTTTGTCAGTCTCACTTCAAGTTCATTTTGGGAAAAATCATACCTTCCTATTATCAACTACAACATGCTAGCTCGTTTGTGCTACGGTTCTATGTAGTTTTTGCGAAATCATCAGACAAACTATTAAACTACTTAATGTTTGGTCAAACATTAATTGAAGTGAAAATGGAAACACTGAAAACTCACGAATTTCACCCTTGGTGAAATTTCGTAACTTGTCATGTGATCGGCGAGAGGATGGAATTCACGCCCATGATCAGCCTTGACCCGCACAATGATTACCATTTTGGACATCCACTGTTTTGAGCCTTACCAGATTTAACGACTAAAGTTAATTCTTTCGATGATTTGAACGAAAGTAGGCATTATTTTTATTAAATCGACTGCGCATGTTACATAAACTATTCACACACTACATAGTATTAGTTAGACATCAACGAACCGGATTTGAGATAGGCTAAGTTATCGCACGATTAGCCCGGTTACCATGAGTGCGTTGTGTGCTTCCATCTTTGCTCAAGCCCTTGCCTCACAAAATAAATAACGTCAAAATGAACGAAATATTGTACAGGTGGCTGCAACACTCTTCTCCATGTCCATACTTGTCACATACTTGTCACATACTTGTCACTGTCCTCAGAAGCTGCATATATCTGACTGCTGCAGTGCAATTGTTTCCTCATAAACATGTAACTTCAGATCTCTAGAAAATGAGAAAATGTCAAATGCTATCTTCTCCCGCGATATTTTACGGAACCTGTTCATGATATATGTTTGATATGTATTAATTGTTTACTTTAAGCTGCCAAGTCAATGCGAAGAAGCATCAGTTGGTTTCTGGAGCACTGCACTAGTTTACAGCAATGTGTGCAATGTGTTCCTTTTCCACACGAGTGTCAATGTTCGTTGATATCCGTCTGTGATCTTCATTAATACGAGTTTCGTCTTCCACTTGTCGACATTTTCTGTGTGACATCACGCTGACCACTTAACCTCTATCCCCTTTCATGATTTTTGCGCCTTGGTATTTCTAACATGAACGGCTAAAATGAAAAACACTGCTAGAGCAGCTTAGGCGTGTTGTCACAACCCCGTTGTCACAAGCCGTTGTCACGCAGCTGGTGTCGACACACACTTGGAACAACAAATGTGTGTTAATATTTGTTTTCGAAATATTTATATTATTCTATGGCCTGAAATTGTATGTCATATTCCTCAGACTGAGGCAAAAGTAGACGCACGGATGCCGGAACGTTAGCTTAGCACCGTGTGTTTGCAAGTACGTCCAGTCGTGCCGTTTTATTTACCGTTGACTGCTCCTTGTGTTGCCCGTAAAGTAAAGTGGAACGAGGTTTCATTGTCTGTAATGTAAACCCGACACTCATGTATGAAGGTGCGAATCAACAGCTTTATTATTGTTTGTCCAACGACATATCACTAAAGGTACACACCCTTCAAATGTTCGAGTCGTACTGTTAAATCGAGGACAAACAATATATACAAATTATATATAATAATACTTAAGCGCTTAGCCTAACTTCATCTTTTTTCTTCCCCCTTGGTCCCGTGTAGGGTGGGGTCCTCACCAGTTAATTCATTCCGTAATCTCGACGAATCGTTTCTATCTATCGCGATCTCATGCCATTCCCTCCCACTCTCGACTCTTCTTCAGTTCCTTTTCGAAATGTTTGTGCGTCATATTTATATGCATATATTTACATTTTGTTAATTTTTAGCTCACTCGAACGTGGTTTACACGTGTCCCAGGTCCATCAAAAAAGACGAATCCAATATCTTTGTAAACATTGGTACACAAATCACTTGGTATAAAAAAATTATATTGTAAATTTGTAGCCTGTCTTGAACGGGATGCCGATAACCCGTCCAGAGCACACTTGTCAGAGCAATATCAAGTGCCGCAATATAAATAAATTGCTGTTTTATGGAAAATATTACCTTTTTCGTCGCCTTATTCATGACCTCGCCCCAATTGAATAGAATCTACGTAAACAGTACAATGGGCTATTAAGATAGGATTGGGAGGGGAACAATTGTTCTGACTCGGAGTGGGGGTAATGAAACGACTGTGAGGGGCAATGCGACTCAACTTTGTATATAAATCGTTGCCTTGGGTGAAGGCCATATGACGGGATTCTTGTTGTGGAAAGGAGAAGACGACAGCGTATACAGGTAATCACAGATACGTTTGCAGACAAACAGCTTACCAAATACTCTGAGGATGTGCGGAACGCCGTGGGCTGTCGTCGAGTCGGTGAAGCCACGCCACACGCCCTTCAGCCCTCTACTTCCGTCCGGTGGCTTCAGGAAACCATACAGGGGCTGTTTCACTTCCCTGTCCATCTTGTCCAGTTGCAGTGGACCCTGAAATGGCACTTAGTGTTTAGCTGCTTGCACTGATACAAATTATTGCGTTTGTGTGTGTGTGTGCGCGCGCGTATGTGTGTGTGTTTGCGTGCGTGCGTGCGTGCGTGTGTGTGTGTGTACACGTACAATGACGGAGACACATTCCTGAATATGCATACGTGCAGTATCAGTTACATATAACGTATGCGTTTAGCTATACGATGCTAAGTGATCTTACACCTGAGTCAAATACTATGATTATGTCTTACCCCCACTGTGGCATTTTGATCCCGGTAATTCCAATACCCAGTCTGACAAATAGCTGTTTTAGTGTAATAATACTCATGTGCACGGTTGTTCAATGTGCATGTTACTTGGCACCAACTGCTCTCTTGTGTTCAACTTGGTGGTTGATAAATTGCAAGCATGTCGAAATACACACACACGCACGCACGCACGCACGCACGCACGCACACACGCACGCACGCACGCACGCACACACACACACGCACGCACATACACACACCACGCACATACAAAAAAACGAACGCACGCACGCACGCACGCACGTATCCTGTGAACACCTTTAATATGTGATTATTGGACAACATGTTGATGAACTCGTTGTTTTTTAAATGCTGTCCAAATTGTTTACGGTAACGAAGAATCCATTGTCTTACCTTTCAGCACGCATCAAGACAAAAGTATATCGCAACCCAAGATTTAGTGTTTCACGACACCTGTCGTAATGATTGTAATCGTTCTGCTTAATACAATCCGTATTGGCTAAAGCAAGTGTAAAATGGAATAGTAAACGTCTGAGTTCAAATATCTTCAAGACATTTGATCACGAACTCATAGACCTACAATGGCGCCACAAATGGTCAATATTATCATATCAACGGCCAACGTATTATGACGACTACATGTTGTTCTTTCGTGTACACTTTGTGACAATGTTGATCAACGGCATGTCCTGTGTGCAGTTCTTATTCATGAGACAGTTGTCCAGTGGCGGTAATCAAATAGATCGGCTGTCAAGTACACACGGCGAACGTTACAGTTGCTTAACATAAATTAATTATTTTTACTCCGTGCTTCACCTATGTCAATTCAGGCCATACAACTGCAATATGATTGTATCAAATTGTGGCAGCCAATCATAATGCATTACCTCTGATAACTAATATGTTCGGAATTGAAGAAATAAACCAGTTTTTAATATAACCTGTCCAATGACGTCGCATGGCGCCGTAGTAGAGAATGACGCTTGTTGTTTATATAAACTAATCTAATAAATCACATCGCTGAATATTGCATTTCTTACCATCACCAAGTTCTCGAATGTAGGCCTACACTAGTGACAAATTGCGTTGCTTCCACTTGCGGAACAAATATTCTTTCAGTTATGTTCAAATATAATTAGGTTTGACTCGAGGTTTTCTGCGAGGTTTTATTATGACTGACATAAATATCATTCATATTCATTTTGTTTAAAAACAAGTTAACCATAATCGTTTACAGATATCATCAAATAACTGCAATATGAGTTTGGGCAGGTGACATCTGACCAAGGCTATTGTCGAGCAAGAAAGCGAATATAACAACAGGAAGAATGTGTCATTCAATATTACTATGTAGGTAAGATAGTTCACGTTTGTGTACGAGCTAACATTAGTGCTTAAGTAGGCGCATATCCTGAAATCAAAGTAATGAAGCCTTAAATTTTATAGGTAGTTTGAAAGTCCAAACATGCAAAACAAACTCAGGGTCCCGTGGACATTTTTTAAATATCTGACATAGAAACAGCTATGTCAGCAACACAATTAGCAGACACTGTTCCCTGGTCATAATCAGTCGAAACACGAGATTTATTTACTATTCAAATATAAAATGCAGGAATATTGCAGTTTGATATGTTTATATCACGTAAAGCATAATAATTATGTCAAATATGTATAAGTAAATGGCATGAGGGTGGGGCATGTGTCATAACTAATAAACTGTTTATATCAGAAAGATAACATTTCGCCTTGTTGATCTGCTTATATAGTAGTTTACCACTACCAATTACCAAACTTCAACTCCACTAAGAAAAACGTATATGTTATTAATACGCATTGATTATTGGTGTGCGGATATGCCCCAGGGTACTGGGTACTGGGTCACTTCCGCACAGCTATGTATATCGGCTAAAAAGGCTAATGTTATTTCGGTAAAAGTTGGCCAAAATGTTCATTTAGTATTCATCTCTATATACGAAAAAAAAACTCATGACGTGCCGAATTAAATGTTCTATAACGAATTCATAACATATGTTATCCGCAAGAATACGCCACTTGAATAACGCTTATTTATTTTGTTTTCGGTTGTTATTAATGCACTTTTATCAATAACTTTATTGTCTTCATTGTTGGCTTTATGGACGTAGTTTCAACCAATAGTATAGGGGAAGGTTCAGTAACATGAGCCACTTTTTCACATTGATATTCTGGGGCCGTATAATTAGATGTGTTGTGTGCAAAGTTGATGTAAAAGTTTTCGTTAATGCATTTACATTAATGCACACGTGGGTTGTTTACATTACTGCACACGTGGGTTGTTTACATTACTGCACACGTGGGTTGTTTACATTACTGTACACGTGGGTTGTTTACATTAATGCACACGTGGGTTGTTTATATTACTGTACACGTGGGTTGTTTACATTACTGCACACGTGGGTTGTTTATATTACTGTACACGTGGGTTGTTTACATTACTACACACGTGGGTTGTTTACATTACTGCACACGTGGGCTGTTTAAATTACTGCACACGTGGTTTGTTTACATTACTGCACACGTGGGTTGTTTACATTACTGCACACGTGGGTTGTTTCCATTACTGCACACGTGGGCTGTTTACATTACTGCACACGTGGCTTGTTTACATTAATGCACACGTGGCTTGTTTACATTAATGCACACGTGGTTTGTTTACATTACTGCACACGTGGGTTGTTTACATTACTGCACACGTGGGTTGTTTACATTACTGCACACGTGGGTTGTTTACATTACTACACACGTGGTTTGTTTACATTACTGCACACGTGGGTTGTTTCCATTACTGCACACGTGGGTTGTTTACATTACTGCACACGTGGGTTGTTTACATTACTGCACACGTGGGTTGTTTACATTACTGTACACATGGGTTGTTTACATTACTGCACACGTGGGTTGTTTACATTACTGTACACGTGGGTTGTTTACATTACTACACACGTGGGTTGTTTACATTACTGCACACGTGGGTTGTTTATATTACTGTACACGTGGGTTGTTTCCATTACTGCACACGTGGGTTGTTTACATTACTACACACGTGGGTTGTTTACATTACTGCACACGTGGGTTGTTTCCATTACTGCACACGTGGGTTGTTTATATTACTGTACACGTGGGTTGTTTACATTACTCTACACGTGGGTTGTTTACATTACTGTACACGTGGGTTGTTTACATTACTACACACGTGGGTTGTTTACATTACTGCACACGTGGGCTGTTTAAATTACTGCACACGTGGTTTGTTTACATTACTACACACGTGGATTGTTTACATTACTGCACACATGGGTTGTTTACATTACTGCACACACATACACGTTACATGCACGCACACACGCACTCACACCCCCCCCCTTCACCATTGTAAATAGTGCCTGTCTGGTCTGCCACACTCCTTAACTCAGCAAGTAGTCGCCAGATGACACCATATGGTGTACCATTTTTAAGTTATGGAAGTGGCCCATATTACCAGTATGCTCATATTACCGAACCTTCTCCTACATTTTATGTTGATTTCACGAAGTTACGACTACGTGGAAGTATCGTGCGCAGACCGATGCGCAATCAGGTTGATTTCGGGGTAAGCGCATACTTTAATGTATCCGCAATACAGACGTAAAAACGCAACGGCCCTAACGTTAAGTACGCGTGTCAATTGCCTACTGCATCATGCACGATTACTAAGAATATTCGTTGTGGACGCGGACATCCCTTCTATGTAGCTACGTCATGAATTCCGATGTGTATACACAGCGTTGAAATTAAGTCGTTGGTACAGAAACTGGCTAACGTGTGGGTATAGCATATATCAGCTAGAGGCACGTGAGATAATAGCAGAACACACACACACCTGGCGAGCCTATCTCTGTGGCGGTTCTGCTATTGACACCAAAGCGTACCGAATTAACCGGGAGACCACGTGTGCGAGGCGTCATGCTGGCAACTTACCGATATGACGATGAAGCAGCTAAGGCATTGTCTCATGAGAGAGAAGGTGGTCACTCCTAATTTAGTGTCTTGTACATGTGTAAATATTTCCAGTTGTGCTAAATGATGACCGGTTTGGCTATGGGCTGTGTGTGACCCCTGACTACGCATTGTCTCACGAAGGCACTGCACATTTGCCGATTGTGTCTCACGGGGCGTGGTAGCTGCCGGTCCTGTCCATTTCCAGATGTTGCTAGCCAAACTCATTTCTGTCTACCCATTTTACGCCCTCTATTCACGGTGCCGTTTTATTTAGGAGTGACCTGTTGATCCCATGACATGACCAGGCCATTGCAGTTTACGTCTTTTATCCAGATTAGATCTTCACCAGACAGGCGAATGGATTGTTCGACGGGGTTTAGGAAAGATGTAGCGATAACGTGTTGGGTTTGTTCTAAATAAAACCAATCAGACACACCCCAGTCAGTTACCTAGCCATAAACAATAGAACTTGCCACATTACCGTGTTTGAGACTACTCGCTTCAAACGTTATGGCATTATGTGCCATGTCAGCATCGACTACAGCTACCAACGACTAGACTGTCTGTTGCCGCGTGCGAGCGTGTGTTTGTTTCGTTTTACCAGGACATTTTGTATTGTATTTACAACGTCCTGAAAGTGTGTGCGTGCGTGTGCAAACAAACTAGGTAGAAATGAAGACGACGAAGACAGTGTAAATATTTGTATTGATTCTCCTTTAAACCTCTTACTGTAATAAGCTTATATATATATATATATATATATATATATATATATATATATATATATATATATATATATATATATATATATATATATATATATATATATATATATATATATATATATATATATAAATCTACATAATGAATACTCCATAACATGTTCCGTCAGTAACAACTTATACTTCTACTACGGAATATTCATCGAGAGCAGTAGTACGGAGGCCATGTGACTAATAGTGGAAGCGCAACTCATAAACACAGTCAGACGTTGGAATTACTGTTTCACAAACCTTCAAAAAGGCCATCGACAGTGGCGAATGTTGTAGTTGATTGTCTCATACTTCTTGGCTATAGAAAATGTTAACCATGGTAAGGTTACTGCCAGTAATAATTACGCTAACACCATTGATTATGCTAAAATTACCCATTTTTGGGTGGTACAACAACCGCGCTACAATTAGGATTAACAGGGCGTAAAAACGACATCACATATCCGTCCATCATTTTATATACAGGACACTTGCTGTGTTTGGTTTGTGTCTTATATGTCTGGACTACTGAGCACAGAGTTTGTCATTCCCCGATTCTTGCCTTCTTCGAACGGCGACGCTCCGTGGCGTTGCAGCGTCCTCTGGCGGTTCACAGTGGCGAACGGATGTGACGTTACACCTTTTCGTGCGCCGTTGCCCTTTAGAATGCAGAAAATAAAAACAGATCTATAATGGCGAACCGACACCGTTAATCAAATTATTCTACATTCAGTCAGTATTCATGAGGAAATGGAAAACACTTTCACATCGGATGCGTCAGCTTTTTGTTTGAAATAAAAATCAATGCTCATCTTATAGTATTACAGACGGCAAAAGAAAAACATATCTTGACACAACTACAAACCAAATTTGGTTTGATGTAGGACCATGCATTGTTAATAAAAGCCGTTAAACGCCGCACATGTTATCATCGTGCCGCTTTAATATCACCCGATCTTTTAATGTCGCACGCTGTAGTCACAACCTAATATGCGTTTGCCATTCTGTGCTAATCACCGATTTATTCATTATATGTGTAGCCGATATGGCACATCTAATATGTTGTTCTGATAGCTATATCTTGGCGTAGCGTCAGTGTTGCCTCACCGGCAAGATACAGCCGCAAATGGCCAGAAAGCACCAACCTGGTCGACGCGACTCCTCCACAATGGCGGTGGCGCGTTTCGAGTCGGTCTCACGAGAACCGTTCCAGGGCGAGTGTTCCCAGCTCGTTGGCGGCGAAATACCCGCATCACGGCCAACACGACGACGTCCATCGACAGTTCGAGAAACTCGAAGATACTGATGATGGAACAGCCGATCCACAGGCCCAGTATGCCCCCGATGTCGGACGCAAAGTTTATGGTCTGCGGACAATGAAGAGTGCAACAACTGTACGAATGTACACGGACGGACAGTTTTGTATTACTTTTCTAATTATATATTGATAATCTATGCTAAAGTGATCTCTCGTTGGGTGAATTCGCAGAGCATATCACTGGTTATGAAAACAACTATTCGGCGAGACAATCATGGAAGTCAATATTTCAGTATTTTTCGAATCAACTTTACAGAAAATATATGAAATTTACGAGATAGGCAATTATCATTGACATTGACAAGGTGAAGACGAGACAGGGTCATTATAATTAAAGATTATCACAGAAGGAGCAAACACACGAACACTTGTTTGAGACTCACCATGGCAAGTAGGATCTATATTGACCGTTACGCTATGGCACTTTCACTACATTGACGTAAAACAGTACAACACCACAGTCTCACCGAGTAAGCTGGCATCTCTTCGATGCTTTCGTAGTTGAACTCTTCGAAGTAGACCTTGACCTTGAGCAGGTTGTTCCACAACTTCTCTTCGTCCGTCGTGTTGCCGAGATACCTCGCGATCTCAGACGCCAATTTTTGTTTTACATTTTCCTGAAATTGAATCGGCAATATGTAGCGATCTTATACGTCTACATTTGCCTCAAGATCTTGAAATAATATCACGGATACATGACGTTATCATTCGTCAACCTATGTGCACGCATATCGGCAGATTCATTTGCATATTCGTTATGCATGACCGATGATTATTATGATAACATCCAACCTCACCTTGTGTGCATCTGACGGCCAAATAGAGCTTGACGTCTGATACGTGTAGCCCGTCTCCCTGTTGAGGAAGATTTGCAAATAACTTTGGCACAATCGACGCTGATCATGTTAACGTTAAGTAAACATCGCTGTTGTTGAAAGGGGTTACACAGTATTGTTACGCGTAAAAGGAAAATATGTTCGTACATTTTGACGTCTCACTAAGTTCGCTGTCAATTCCATGTGGCAGGTCGTTTATGAAGAGTGTGAAGAGAATGAAATGGAGGACGCTTTCCTGTGGGATACTACTGGTCACTTCTGACCACTCTAATGGACTTTCTTTTATTAATACTCTTTCTCTCTCTCTCTCTCTCTCTCTCTCTCTCTCTCTCTCTCTCTCTCTCTCTCTCTTCTTCCCGCCATAAAGGCAAATGTTACGCGTAATTCATGAAAAGTATCTTAACATTTGATATTTGGCATACTGATCGATGACGTCATAAACGTTTCAGATGATAATTACAACAATTTCGAGTCAATTGATAGCAAAAACACACAACACGTTTTGTGGAGGAATAGCCTATAACACAATACGCATGCGAGAAAGCGACTTGATGATACTAGGTACTTACTCGCACGGCAGCGGACAGTCGCAGTCCAGTCTGTTGTAGGCGTAGTCAATGCTGACGTGGTACCTACACGTATCTGTGGGAGAGTACATGGTGTGTTTTCATACAGCTCGTGCTTTCATACAGTTCCGCGTAGAACTGATGCGGAATGCTATGGAACATAGTGTTGACAATGGTCTCCAGTCTGCTCTCGTATAGCAAGTTATTAAGTTTTTAATCCAGTAGTTACCTTCGCATTATCGATGTGATTGAGGGACATTCTCTAAGGATTCACATCAACGTAAACAACATTCACATCAAAAACTGATAGGTGGGGGTTGGAGAGGAGAAACGAGATGAAAGAATGAGAGAGTGTTTACGTGCCGATGGGATGTAGGACCAGGACCAAAATATGAACACCCCTTCTCTTGTATATTGTTACGAGTGTGTGAGGGTTCAGTGTAGTAATTTCTAACACTGATCAAGGAACACCACTACAAAAACAAGTAAAATACAAGCAAATATCGCTAAGTATCGCTTTACTTCTAACCTTCCGTGGCGTTGTTGGAGTTACATGCCGAGACTCGTTTATAGTCGAACGCAGCGCCTTCCATCGGATACTGCGGATCGGCGCAACTGCAGCGCTCGATGACGTAACGCTGGTAACACGTGGCGTAGCAGGTCTGCGAAACATATTTATGGAGACAATGTATATAGTTGTTCATCCCCGTAATCCAGCGGTGATGTTTTGGAACCAAGTGAAGAAACTCGTTTACTGTTCATACGTTTTATTCGTAAATACTATTTAATATTAAATGGCATATACTGGAACGTGTTGCATAAAACGTCACATTGAATAACTAATAATAACTATATATTATATCCAGAGTGGCTGCTACGATAGTAACCAAACATGGTCTTTGTATAAGTCTCCCTGATCCATAATTATTTGTTGACACCCTGTATATTAAGTCATGCAAACTACCGTGTTGACGATGAATTCGGATGCTGACCTTACCACGTCGTTTAGTACATACAACAGACTCCTGCTAGTGCATAATTATTTGTGAGAACAGTATCTAGTTGTTTATTAATCAACGTTAAACTTAACTCAATATCCTATCTGCCTGGATACGTACAGAAATGCTGTAGCCGACGGGATACGCCTCCTCAAAGACGCTCCTCTTGATGTTCCGTTCTGTTGTGTCGGTACAGTTGCCGTACGGCTCGGGCAGACGAACGACGTTCAACTGCAGCGGGAGACAAATGAGGACGTTTTTATGAAAGTCACTTGGGGCATTCCCTCAGCCCTTTTACTTTCCCCGTCCTTTCGAGTTGTCTCCATCCCACCTTATCAGCATTACAAGGAATCTTTTTATCAGGGTATTGCATTTCCAAGATCCGGAAAATGCATATGTGTGTGTGTGTGTGTGTGTGTGTGTGTGTGTGTGTGTGTGTGTGTGTGTGTGTGTATTCGCGTGCGTGCGTGCGTGCGTGCGTGCGTGCGTGCGTGTGCGCGCGAGTGTATGCACTTAGTTCACCTGACGAATGCCAATGATGGTCATTTGTCCGGGGGCGGTCAAGACACCTTCGTCCTTCGGGAAAGGCATCCGATCCTGAGGGTGAACGACTATTCTGGCCCCGGCAGAACCCCCGAGGTCCTTCACGTAATCATCCTGTCCGATGTTTAGGGTAAGACCCAAACCTACAAAAGGGAAATATTCACGGTAAAACAAAACATGTACCGTGGTTTAAACTTTGGATGATTTGAATGATTGTTTGAATTAACTTTTGCATTATGCTATTTCTTAATTTGTCTGAATTTCTTACAGTTGATACATCATGATTTATTTAACTACGTTCTCTAAATTTGTCGGGGTATTGGCGACTACAACTACCGTATGATGTTCCCGCTCGCTGCTGCACACGCGGCGGCTGAGTCTTGTTCCACGCCGAGTTGAAGATGTAGCAGTTGCCGTGTTGTGTGTCGTAGAACGACGCGAAATCACTGCAGACATAAGTCAGTTAATTGGTCTCTCTCTCTCCCTCTCTTTCTCTCTCTCTCTGTGCGCGCGCACACACACACACACACACACACACACACACACACACACACACACACACACACACACACACACACACACACACACACACACACACACACACACACACACACACACACACACACATGTTGAAGCTCTTCCATACATCTAACTATACTCTTTATGCACGATTATAATTTTGTCCAACGATATGCCAAAAGTTAAGCATCCGAAATCAGCATTTACGATACGACAAAATGAAAAGAACAATGCATACCTCTTGTCGCACTTAGAACCGGCAAACTCGCAGTCGAGAATGAGCTCATGCGCCGAGTAGCCCATCGTCTGTTTGCTGCTGATGGGCAGATCCGCTACGACCTCCAATATCCGGTTCGTTTTTACGAATTCCTTCGTCAGTGGCAGACGTTTCGGGTATAACGTGTTGTCCAAGACCGAGATAACAGGTGTCGTAGTCTTCGTAGCAGTCGTTGTCTCCTCAGCAGTTATTGGCATCGCTGTGATAGTTTCTTCAGAATTAGTCGTTTGTACAGAGGTAGTTGCTTTTTTCTGAGTAGTCGTTGGTACCACGGTCGTTGTATCTTTCTCAGTTGTCGTTGGTACCACGGTCGTTGTATCTTTCTGACTTGTCGTTGGTACCACGGTCGTTATTTCTTTCTGTGTAGTCGTTGGTACTGCGATAATTGTTTCTTTCGTACTTGTCGTTGGTACCGCGGTAGTCGTTTCTTTCTGAGTTGTCGTTGGTACAGAGGTAGTTGTTTCTTTGTGAGTAGTCGTTGGTACTACGGTCGATGTTTCTTTTTGAGTAGATGTTGGTACCACGGTGTCTTTCTGACTTGTCGTTGGTATCGCATTCGTTGTTTCTTTTTGTGTTGTCGTTGGCGTTGCAGTAGCTGTCGGTTCCAGCGTGGCCGCCCCGGTAGTAGTGGTCGCCCCGGTAGTAGTGGCCGCCCCGGTAGTAGTGGCCGCCGCGGTAGTAGTGGTCGCCCCGGTAGTAGTGGTCGTCCCGGTAGTAGTGGTCGTCCCGGTAGTAGTGGCCGCCCCGGTAGTAGTGGTCGCCCCGGTAGCAGTGGTCGCCCCGGTAGTAGTGGTCGCAGTGATTGTGCCGTCTTTGGTTGCGTTCACTGTCAGATTATTTTTATTGTAGCAGCTGCATTAATAATATGTGTAGGGTATTCACTCCTCAAAGAAAACGAAAGTGAAGACATGCAGAGAGAGAGAGAGAGAGAGAGAGAGAGAGAGAGAGAGAGAGAGAGAGAGAGAGAGAGAGAGAGAGAGAGAGAAAGAGATAGATAAATAGATAGATAGATAGATAGAGAGAGAGAGAGAGAGAATGGGGAGAGAGGGTAGAGAGGTAAATAGAGAGGGGTTGGGAGAGAGACGGGGGAGAGAGAGTGATATATGTGTATATATATATATATATATATATATATATATATATATATATATATATATATATATATATATATATATATATATATATATATATATATATATATATATATATATATATATACACGCACGCACGCACGCACGCACGCACGCACGCACGCACACACACACACACACACACACACACACACACACATTGCAAAAGGGAAAAGAAAGGTAGAAACTCTTTTGCCTTTTCTGTTTTAAGCAGGCATGCTTTGGTTTTACCAGGTATCATTTCTTTGAAACATGGCACTGCATATTGTGTAAACTGAACAATATACGTGAACTATATATGCTAAAAGTTACGATAAGACCACTGAGTTGAATGAATCGCTGCCATTGGGACATGTGCATTAGCAATATGCGAATTGTACTAAGTAAGATGAATGCTGACCTTACCTATAAATCTGCGTTCGCACATAACTAATTTACAGCTGTGACATGCCTCATTGTACCACTTGTTCATGCCCTTCACGTATGCACAACTGCGTGTCGTTTTGGGAAAGTCATACTCCCATGCCTGGTATTGTCCTAGCTTTCTCTCTCCTTCCCATTTCCAAACCAACGTGTTGTTTTCCTTTACAGCCGTGAACGATATCCAAACGCTGAAGGAAATCGAAATCCAGCTTATCAATCTATTATCTCCTCGATTACTTTTAGGCCTCAAGGTGAAACTTAAAAATGTGCCTACATAATAAGTTTCGTTCCGACATCCGGGAGACTAAGATTACGTTGCGGCTTTAACTGGTCAATAATATGCCTGAACTCTGATTATCAATGTTTAACTGGTCAATAACATGCCTGAACTCTGATTATCAATGTTTAGCTAGTCAACAAAATGCCTGAACTCTCATCATCAATGTTTATGTTTTAGTCTCCCTGACTTTGGAACAGGACTGAACGACAAACTGGGTCAGTTTACAGCTTACAAAATACACTGGCACAAAACCAACAACCCGGATGAAGAAGTGCATCAACGCTATTTGGGAGTGTGAATGGATAGTTGTTTCTTAGCCCTGACAACACGCACGCTCGCACGCACGCTCGCACGCACGCAAACACATGCATCTTCAAATAAGTAAAGTTCATATGTCTGTCCGTTTATCTTCGATTAGTATTGCAACCAGATAAATGTATTCTAGGCGTGACTGTTGCACTGTTCAAATACATTCACTTATTGCAAGATTATTATCGTATGACTTACTGAACGTTTTAATGCAATTACATAATATACAAATCATATTAGCGAAAATAACTTACCTAAAGTCCGCTAAGATCTCCATCTCTTTTATGTGTTTCAACTTCTCAGGAGTATCTACAACTGCCAGCGAGGCTCCGTTGCCTCTGCATTTCTTCTCCATATCCGAGAAAGTCGACCGAAACTCGACGACGAAATAGCACAAAGACTCCATGTCTTTGCGATATAGCTTATGGACACCACATACTGAAGCCGATGAAGAACGATATATCAATTAACGTTCACATGTTGTTTAATTTCTGTCTGACTGTATATATATATATATATATATATATATATATATATAGAGAGAGAGAGAGAGAGAGAGAGAGAGAGGGAGAGAGAGAGAGAGAGAGAGAGAGAGAGAGAGAGAGAGAGCGAGAGAGAGAGAGAGAGAGAGAGAGAGAGAGAGAGAGAGAGAGAGAGAGAGAGAGAGAGAGAGAGAGAGAGAGAGAGAGAGAGAGAGAGAGAGAGAGAGAGAGAGAGAGAGAGAGAGAGAGAGAGAGAGAGAGAGAGAGAGAGAGAGAGAGAGAGAGAGAGAGAGAGAGAGAGAGAGAGAGAGAGAGAGAGAGAGAGAGAGAGAGAGAGAGCGCGCGCGCAAGATCGCACGTCACCTCAATAGGCAACCTAATTAAGATAACACTATAAATCCATCGCCATAAATCCGTCTATTAGAGTGATATATATATATATATATATATATATATATATATATATATATATATATATAACCCACTTGTGGGTTATCCTAACGTGAAACCGACAACGAAATAGCATAAAGATAACACCGTGTATGAGTTGTAATAGACGGATTGATGGCGATAGATTTATATAGTTATTTTTATTATATTTCTTGTCCTATCCCGTGACATAAATAAGGGTCAGCACAATACAGTAAATTGTAAATAACACATGATTATGATAGAGATATTAACACAAAGTGATATCAACATATTCATGTAAACTGTCTACACTTTTAAATGCATCACACACTCAACTGCTAGTGTTGTGGTGTGGTAATGTCTTTTACCGAATAACGTATGGAACTCGGTAAGTGATTGGTTAACAGCTGAGCATCAACCAATGACATTTCATGTTGGAAAGCAGTGTAATCACGTGTTGAAGATGAGCGCCACATACAGCGAAATTTAAAAAGCCGACGATTGCTAAATATCGAAGTGCTGCCCAATATGACTAGACGCTTAACAGTGCATGACATATGTTTGAACTTTGCATATTAGACTTTGTACTATTGATCACATATATTGATTGTGTGCAGTTGAGTTTGTGTTCAATTGTGTGAAACCGGGTTCTGTGGTTGGATTTACTTTTGGAATAAAGTGTTATTAACAATGAGTCAGTTGGTATAATGGCAAAGAGACTAAGGCGCAAAAAAATGCCCCGGCCAGGTGTATTTGAGATCTACTAATGCTCTTGTAATTCACTGAGATCCATGCGATGGAAGACACCCGCAACCTACGGCCTCTGGACCATGGCTACGAACATTTCTCGCTCCTAAGAACCCTACACGGGATGGCAGCTATAATCTATATACATACAAAACATTTCCCCGAGAAAAAAATTCCGGACGTTCTTGACACTGACCTGTCGCGTTCCGTTGTTCACACAGCCCGCGTTTGACACGCCCGCAGTTAGCATTCCGCCACTTGAAGTCGTAAATATAGCCACACAACTCATGTGTGACGGGATAATTCCCCGCCCAGGCGCTATACGTCATTGCCTTCCTATCACCCCACACCCACGTGGACTGGAAAAGGCCGTCCCGTCTTTGAAGCCAAACCCACATACTGCAAAATTAAAACACATGACAGACCGAATGCTAAATGGACGCCTGCGCTCGTCGTTACCGATAACAGTTGTTGTTCGGTCTTGGAGAATAAATTCCTAATCACGTGACACACTGGAACATACTAGAATAAACATCGTACGATTATGTACATATGATGTATATGATTATTCTATAGTTACGTTTCCACACAGTCAATTAGATTTAATATCACAATCGTTTGCTCACAAGGAAGATCGATTGCGAAACGACGACCACGAATAGCATACTTATATAAACGTACATGTCAATAAAATTAATGTACAAACCGGATAACATAATACACAGGACCATTTAGGCCAGACATCCTGACACCCATATTATCCTGACACCCATATTATCCTGATACGAGTGTCCGCAACCAGTGACAAAATCGGTGTGTGCGTGCATGCGTGCGTGCTTGCGTGCGTTTGCGCGTGTGCGTGTGTGGTGTGCGTGTGTGTTTGTGTGCATATGTGTGCATGTGTGTATGTGTGCATGTACGGGTGTGACAACATCACAAAGTCATTGAATGTCTAATGGTCACCAGGTGGTGCCACTGCAACGACGTCAATGCCGGAGGATCAGTACACATGTACTCCAACACACCAGTACACCAGTACACCAGTACACCAGTACACCAGTACAACAGTACACCAGTACAAAAGTACACCAGTACAAAAGTACAACAGTACAACAGTACATCAGTAATCACCCTCAGCAACTCGGTGTCTAGCAAAGCCAATCCATCTAACTAAATACAACACGTATCATTGATGCTGTTGAAACCTCACATCATTAGCACGAGCGGCTGGATAAAAAAAACTAATATGTTATGATACATGTATAATATACCCACAAGCAAATCTAACTCGTGGCCGAATATTTGACTATATTAAAAATGCTCGTAGATATTAATTCTCTATAGCGTTTAAGAATCGTGTTAACTTCTGTAGCAAGCACGTCGCATGCATATACTTACTCGTTGCCATATGTGATATCCAACACATTTGTTTCTATCAAGTGATCTTTCTTCTTCTTCGTATCGACTACTGCCAAATGGCCCCTGTGTTTATGGCAATGCCCGAACGCGTCATCAAACGTGTACGTCCGGTCGTTTGGAATCCAATAACATATGAGGACTCCGTCTTGTTCGAGCATTGGATTTGGACAGTCTGGATGGCAATGTTTCAATTAATACGTATGTTATGTTTGTCATACATTGGTGGAGCCGCCAAAATTTGCACAGTTGCTCTCTAGTTATTATGCAATTCAGAGCGGCACCTGGCATAGCTGGTGTTTTATTATTAACTATACACGTGTTCCATCTTCTGGTGGTTCGTGTCTTTTTCATTTAGTTAAGATGCAGTATTACAAAATGTCTTCTTATGAATGTGGGAATTACAATTGATATATTAGGCAATGATACATAACTACATATTCAAATCCGAAGTCGGTAGGTGTTCAGAATAAATGAAATATTTAACCTTTTGTTTTACACATTCAGATTATAAGAAATGTGACATTTAATGGTCTGAACAGGTATTGTCCTGGAAGTAATTGTAAAAGATACATTTGCCGGAAAATCTAGTCACTAAATTACTTAAATGCAGGAGATGTTCCGATCAACTGCGACGAACCATCACATGTTTATACAACTGTAATTATAAGTAACATATAACTTAAACTATGACATGGCTTAAACTAATGTAGCATTTCCAGTTTACGTCCAATCTCGCAATAACGCCGCGACTTACATGTCAAGCGGCGTTCACAGAGTGCCAGGGCCTTGTGGCCCCACTGCTGGTTTCTCCATTGGAAAACCTTCTCGCTGCTGATATATGCTCGATTGCCCGGGCCGTTTTTCGGGTAGCCGAATGTGGTGTCCCACGATGTATAATCGGGCAGTTGTCCTTCCTTTCCACACCATCTCCAATTCCCTGAATTCTTTCTCAAACATATCCACACCCTACAAAGATACGTCTGATGTGATCGTTGGGCGTGCAAGACACGTGGCAACTTTACCTTGCTTACATACACG
>BSQZ01000027.1:1285000-1305000 GCA_033239005.1 Lamellibrachia satsuma
ACACACACGTAGAATAATACGATAAAAATACTAATTACACATCGTAGCACGCACGCACGCACGCACGCACGCACGCACGCACGCACGCACGCACGCACGCACGCACGCACGCACACACACACACACACACACACACACACACTAATATGTTGCCTTGTCCGAAGTCCCAATTTGCTTGGAAAAATTAATTTCTTGATGTATTTTGGGGTAAAGAACGCCCAACTTCATTCTTTAGCCGTTGTTCAACCAACCCTTTGTTGGGCCCTTAGTGGCTCAATAAGCACAGTTTCGATAATTAAGTTTTTTTAATTAACTTTTCATTAATGCGCGAAGTACTGTAAAAATATATTCTTCCCTGAGCATAGTTAAACCATGTGCAAGTGCGCAGACAATAACATCTGGTCACATACATTGAGTGTTTACTCACCAGTAGACGTCAATCGCAAACACCAGAAGTTTCTAAAACATCAAACAACATACTTTTAACTTACATTTTGTTACAGTTGTGACAAATGGCACTTATTTGTACGTCAATCCTGTTCTCTTCTTGTCCTTCCAAAACAATGCCTAGCATAAACATGCTGAAGGTGCAGGCAAACCAATATGTGAACACAAAAGTTAAGCATATAGAGTTTGACAAGGGCAAAGTAGGCCTTAGTTTTTATTTTGTTGGATGGAACTTGTTATTTATATAGGTGTTCCACCGAAGATGTGAACTTATTGTAACAAAGATATATTTAGCCTGCGAGACAGTTTCTAAGATTTGACCATGAAGCATATACTTGCTGTCAATGATGTTCCTGTTTCTGGTCATTGGTATTATGTGACATTTTTGAGGATGGAACTCTATTTTCGATGACATTTCCCATTTTATAAGTTTACCCAGATCCTCGTGGAGCATGGCAGCATTTGATTTTGATTAAAGTGTCATTTGATTTGGGTTTAAGAGTTAGATACATTAAAGTGTCATTTGATTTTGGTTTAAGAGTTAGATACATTAAAGTGTCATTTGATTTGGGTTTAAGAGTTAGATACATTAAAGTGTCATTTGATTTTGGTTTAAGAGTTAGATACATTAAAGTGTCATTTGATTTGGGTTTAAGAGTTAGATACATTAAAGTGTCATTTGATTTTGGTTTAAGAGTTAGATACATTAAAGTGTCATTTGATTTGGGTTTAAGAGTTAGATACATTAAAGTGTCATTTGATTTTGGTTTAAGAGTTAGATACTTTAAAGTGTCATTTGATTTTGGTTTAAGAGTTAGATACATTAAAGTGTCATTTGATTTTGGTTTAAGAGTTAGATACATTAAAGTGTCATTTGATTTGGGCTTAAGAGTTAGATACATTAAAGTGTCATTGGATTTTGGTTTAAGAGTTAAATACATTAAAGTGTCATTTGATTTTGGTTTAAGAGTTAGATACATTAAAGTGTCATTTGATTTTGGTTTAAGAGTTAGATACATTAAAGTGTCATTTGATTTTGGTTTAAGAGTTAGATACATATACTGGAACCTCGGAAGATGTTTCACCGTCTACCATCAGTCTTTGGGCTATATTTGAAGAAAAAAACGTTGCCTTGAATGTCATAGTGATGGAGTTTGTAAATCAGCTTGTTATGACTGACATTATCAAAATAGTAATCAAATTATATCTGACTCATATAATTGGTTCTGATAACAAGTTCAGTAACCGAGTGGTACCATGTATTTGTCGCTGGTGTTGTTTCCTGGGAAACATGGGTGGGTCAACTAACACTGTCTTCCCATATGCTGCTAAAACATGGTTATTATTGGAAACTAACCGAGTTACCCGTTACAGTCATGTACAACTGCCAATTTCACACGAAGCGTTCGGTTTGACGTAGATCACGACACAATGGTAGCATAGCGTTGCTAACAATTGTACGTGGGTACTGTTGTGGATTACGTAATTTACGTCAACCGTACACATAGATTCCTTCGAAATATCCTAATCGCCCGGGGAATTTCGACGTAAAACCCCCACCCGGGGGAATTTCAAATATCTTTTAATGAACGAACCATCCCTGTGGGCTCCGGGCACGCCTACACAATATCCGCCCCATGCATGCGAAACTGACGGATATATGAATGAACATACAAACATACATAGTCACAAACTACTTTATATTAAAGACTAGCCTAGTGGTCCCGCGTTGCACATGACAAAGCGCAGCAACTGCAAGAGCTTATGACTCCTTGCACTACCCAATCAGGTTTTGGTGCCTGGTCAATGCCTATTGCAATGACAAACTAAAGATCAACTACTGGTTTCACGAAGCGAAGAAACCTATGTGGACACTCATAGAACCACGTATAACGTTGCAAATAATTGTACGTAACTACATAGGTTCCTTCGTAATATCCGCACCACCGGGGAATTTATACATTGTTTTAATGTACGAACCATCCCATATATATATATATATATATATATATATATATATATATATATATATATATATATATATATATATATATATATATATATATATATATATATATATATATATATATACATACACACATACACACATCCATACATGCATACATACATACACACATACATACATACATACATACATACATACATACATACATACATACATGCATACATACATGCATGCATACATACATACATACATACATACATACATACATACAAACATACATACATACATACATACATACATACATACACAACGTCCTTTACTGCATGCATTCTTTCGTTAAGCAACAGTCTAAGTTGCATAAAGCTAGCACAATAATCCGTTATGTCTTACCTTTCACCATGTATGAAGATAGCATTGGATTGCAGCTGTTCACGGGACATGACTTCTGTCCTAATGAATTCGTTCCAATCGTTCTGTTTAATATAAACCGTATTTCCATAGCAAGCGTGACATGCTTACTTAATGGAACGGGGACATTCACAGGTCAAACAGGTCAAAGAAATTTGATAGCTGACTCATATAATGGTGCAACTAATTGTCAATATTATCATATGAGTGGCTTTTAATGCGCCTTCACATTGTCCTTTCGTCTGCACTTGGTGGAAATGTTGATCAACGGTCATGTTTGAGAATTCTTATTCACAAGACTGTTGTCAACTGACCGTTATTAAATACATCGATGGTTACGCACATAGCCGAATATTTGAGTTGCTTAAGTGTTTTCATTTCGGTGTTTCACCTCTGACAATCAAAGCGACTCGCCAGTTGAACTCTGAGAGTTCCTCGTCGTCCTAGTGATCGAGTAATCTGGTCACGGTGTGTCGCTGCTTGGTGTTTTGAAGGTTGCTGAAGTTTAACCTTTATTATTATGCTTGGCCATGGCAGCCAATGACAACGCCGTACTCCAGACACCCGCTATGCTCGCATTTATGAAACAAACAATCTTCTAATGTAACCTATTTATTAACGCTGATGGGAAGAAAGACCAACATTAAAACACATTACTAAGATGTTTCCTACCTATAGTTGCGAAGTTCCCGAATGGTGACAAACTGTGTTACTTGCTGCGACATTTGTATTCTCTGCTAGCAGCAGTGACATATTAATGACTATAACTATTACGGATTACTTATTTATGTTATTATATATTTAACTTTGTTTACTTAACTCGTCTGCGTAACTTATACGTTTATTAAATTGATGTGTTCAGCTTGTGTATTTAAGTTATGTATTTAACTTATGTATTTAACATAATGTATTTAGCATATGTATTTAACTTATGTATTTACCTTATGCATTTAACTTATTCAAAGCGAAGTAAACGTCATGGTTTAACAAGATTTAACAAGATTGCCATCGCGAACAACAAGTTCCAGATGGCAAGTGGACAAGGAAGCCATTGGCTTATCGAGAGTCCAACAATTTTCTCATCTATGTGTAGCCCTCCCTTATCAGATATCTGTCAATTCTATTTTTAAACATATTCACACTACTAGCATTAACACAATCGTTTGGCAGTTTGTTCCATTCATTTATCACCCTCTGTGAGAATGAGTACTTTCTCATGTCCAACCTACAATGCTCCTTAACTAATGCTGCTTTGTGTCCTCTGGTTCTACTGCCTTCTTTAAGTTTGAAGAACATATTCCTATCAACATCCTCATAACCGTTCACTATTTTAAACACTTCTATTTGGTCTCCTCTTAGTCTCCTGGTCTCTAATGTTGTCAAACCACATTGTAATAAGCGACTTTCGTAACTAAGGTCTCTTAATTCTGGAATCATCTTAGTTGCTCTTCGTTGTATTCTTTCTAGCTTATCTATGTCTTTTTTACGATATGGCCTCCATGCTTGAATACAATATTCCAAATGTGGTCTAACTATTGCTTTGTACAGGGGTACAATTAGATGTTTCTCCTTATACGTGATAGTTCTCCTAATTAGGCCTATAATTTGATTTCCTTTCGTAGCAGCAATCCCACATTGCTCTGAAACTTTCATGTCAGCATTAAATGTTACTCCTAAATCCTTTTCTTGTGTGGTTCTACCTAGTACAGCATCCCCCATTTTATATTCCTCGTCCATATTTCCATGTCCTATGTGTATACATTTACACTTCCCAAAATTGAATAACATTTGCCATTTTTCTGACCATTTAACTAATTTTTCTAGATCATCCTGTAAACTTTGTTTATCTGTATCATTAGTAACCTTTCTGAATACTTTTGTGTCATCTGCAAATTTGAGTACTTTGCTAGATATGTCATCCTCCAAATCATTTATATATATTAAAAACAGTATAGGGCCTAACACTGATCCCTGTGGTACCCCACTCAAAACAGATTTCCAGTTTGAAATCTTACCATCTACTATTACTCTCTGTCTTCTGTGTGTAAGCCACTTTTCTATCCAGTTGATTACATCATTGCCTATACCATGGGCTTTTAGTTTAAGTAACAATCTTTGATGTGGCACTTTATCGAAAGCTTTCTGAAAATCTAAGTAGACAACATCCACCGGTGCTTTTAGGAATCCATGTTGAGATGTATTTATTAATTTATGTTTTATGAGGAATTCCACCATGTGGTCTCTAATTAATGTTTCAAGTAATTTACATACAACTGATGTTAAACTCACTGGTCTGTAATTTTCTGGCTTCTTCCTCGATCCCTTCTTAAACAGCGGCGTAATGTTTGCTTCTTTCCATTCTGAAGGAACTATTCCTTCTTCTAGTGACAAGTTAAATAAGTTTGCAAGTGGTGTACTAATTTGATCAACAATTTCCTTTAGCAGTTTTGGTGGTATCCCATCAACTCCAGGTGATTTATTATCTTTCATCTTCTTAATTTTCTTTGCTATCATTTCAGGAGTTACAAATAACTGCCCTAAATATTCTGATGTATTGCCCTCAAATTTAGTCAGTGGAACTGGAAGTGAGCTGATATCTTCTGTGGTAAAAACTGAGCTGAAATACTCATTTAGGACCTCTGCCATTTGGAACCCATCTGAAATTATGTTTTCACTGTTGCTTTCCAGTGGTCCGACCTTATCTTGAACTTTCTGTTTACTCCTTACATAAGCATAGAAACTCTTGCTGTCATTTTTTATATTACCTGCCAATTTTTGTTCATAGGTTCTCTTAGATTTTCTAATTTCAGTAGTAGCTAGGTTAAGTGCCTCTTTGTAGTTGGTGTAGTCTTCTACATTTCCAGTGTGTTTATAGACCTTCCACAGCATCTGTTTGTGAGCAATTTTTGTAATAGCTTCTTTTGACAGGTGTTTTTTCCTGGATCTTTTCCCTTGTTTTCTTAATGGAATAAATTTCTCAATAATGCCCTCAATCTCATATTTTAAACAAGTCCAGCATTCTGTTGCTGTCTTGTTCTTCAGCAAATTATTCCAATCTATATTTGCTAGATATGTTCTCATCACTTTATATCTGCCTTTGTTGAAGTTCCTCCTCCATTGTTTTTTATATGTATTCCCTGTTTTTACTTTTATATTAAAATGGATTTTGTTATGGTCACTTGAACCCAAAGGTTCGTGTACTTTAACATTGTCAACTAATTCATTTTGAGAAGACAAAATTAAATCTAACACATTCCCACCTCTGGTTGGTTCCAAGACATGTTGAGTAAGGAAACAATCCTGTGTTAGAAGTAGAAACTGATGGTCGTCACCTCCAGCACTCTCTAATGATTCCCATTGTATATGGCCATGGTTAAAATCACCCATTATAACACATTCTCCCTTGCTCACCTCCCTTATCGCCTTTTGTAATTTTACATTTTCCTCATGTCCTATGTTAGGACTATGATAAACTACTCCTACTGTTAATATTGAGTTCCTGGTAACTATGTTACACCAAATTGCTTCCACACTATCTGCTTCACTTTTCAGTGTAATTTCATATGCTTGGATAGATTCTTTAATATACAAAATTACTCCACCTCCCCTTCTTTCTCGTCTATCCTTCCTAAACATTACATAGCCTGTCAGTGCTAACTCAGCATCTACTATATCTTCATTTGCCCATGATTCTGTGATGCCTATTACACGAGGATCAATATCTGCTACCATAATGTCTAACTCACTTTTTTTATTTACTATGCTCCTGGCATTTAAGCATACACATTTAAGTTCATTGTCTGAAATTATTGGTGAACATTTCTTTGGATGTGTATTTGTAGTAGTACTCCTTTGAGTTTTCTCTGTCAGTTCCCCCTGCGCATCTAGTTTAAATAATCTATGGTACCTGTGCCCTCGTCGACAACTCTGACAAACTCACACGCAAGAACTGCAGCGCCCTTCCCTGTCAGATGAAGTCCATCTCTCATGAAAAAGTCACCTCTTCCCACAAAGTTTAACCACATGTCTACGAAGCCTACTCCCTCCTCCATACATACATTCTGTACCTGTGTGTTGATCGCCATCCTTCTACAGTTCCTATATTCCTCACCCCTGCCTCCCATTATTGGTAATATCCCCGACAATACGATCTGCCCAACTCGTGCCTCTTTAAGTGTCTTGATCAACCTCCTGTACTTACCAATGATGGCTGACGTTCCCTCCTTATCTGCATTGTTCGTTCCCACATGCACGAGAACAGCACCTCCCGTGCCACCACCCATGACCTGTCCTGCCTTCTCTGCTATATCCTCTACTTTTGCCCCTGGTAGTCATACTGTTATGTCATCTCCTCTATTTACAATTTTATCCACTTTCCTAATGATGGAATCCCCCATAAATACCCGGGCTTTCCTCGCTTTCCCCTGTGATACTACATCAGCAAAGCTCCTTTCCTGTTGCACACTACTAGTATGCCCCCTTTCTCTCCTATCATCAACCTTTACCGTCTTACCACCTGGCAATCCCTCTCCACTCACCCGCTTATCTCTCTTTTGTTGCATTCTTTGCCTTCTGTCATCTTTCTTCTTCTTACCAGCTTTCTCCCTCACATTGCCACTGCTCTCCTTGTTCTCCTCGGTCTCACCACCTCTGCTCTCCCCGGTCTCACCACCTCTGCTCTCCTCGGTCTCACCACCTCTGCTCTCCTCGGTCTCACCACCTCTGCTCTCATCATTCTCACCACCTCTGTTCACTTCTGTCTCACCCTGCCCTGTCATCATCAAAATCATACGCCTTAGCTCAATCACCTGCTCCTGCAGATATTTCACTGTAGTACACCCCCTACACACGAAATGGAAATCATCCGCCTGCACCTCCACCCACGAATTTACACACCCGGACTTTGCAAAGTCTATCCAGCTGTCGCAGCTAGAACATATCAAATTACGTTTTGCCTTTACTTGGCGTTTGCACGGCGCCATGTTAGAAATTAAATTTGTATTTGTTTATAATCCGTTTATAATCAATTTATACTAGGCAGTCTTCACAAAGACTGTTGTTGTGTTGTAATACACACTTTATAGTATGTTACTTATGTCTTAATTAAATTTACAGCTACTGCCTTGCAACTTACTTTCTATGTAACAGCTGACTAACACAACGTAATATCGCTCGCGCTAACGAAATTTCAGTGATCTTATTTAAATAACACTGAATTACTACCTACGGCTAACTTTTAACAATAAATGTTGCTAAAACAAAATATTCAGGTTTTCAATATTTAATATGTACTAAATTATTTACAATAATATTATGTCTCGTATTATGTACCCAATCAACTGAAAACAACAACCCTTAATTATCGCTCGCGCTACCGAGTCCTCGGAGACCTACGATATAAACTACCCTAAATTACTTCTATAGCTAAATTTTAACAGCAACTATTGACTAAACAAGGACTCTTGTAAGTTTATGTTTAATATACACACAATAATAATACTTATCCGATCAATATTCCACGCTTTAGACAAATATAAAATCCACCAAATTCAATCCCGTGTTCTCCTCAAGATTTCCCAAGATGCAAGGTATATGCACCAAGAGTTATAAGAGTTACATGGGCCGAGCCATATTGTTAGATAGCCTTATGTCACGAGTACTTGCAGTCTGACAATCTTTGCTCATCAAATAAAAACCATTTGTAAACACCTTGTCATATACTTGCGAATAGAATATGGCCTTACATATTTTGTCCTGTGTTTTCTAAACTTCTCCTGCTCTGACTTAGTTTGATTGAGAGTTTGCGATGCTTTGGTGTATACCGACGGCTCTTCGATTTCGGTCGAAAGCACTTACAGGAAGTCGATTTCCAAGAACTGCCTCTCGCTTATTGGTCACTATGATCAACATGTGCCCCGCCAGGAATATTTTTTATTTTACCAGAATCTACCACTTTTAGAACAACTTCTGAGATAACCAATAACGTGATATTCTTGATTGTAATTGCAAATGTATAGTATTTTTATGCATTGCCCCAAAATCATGAATTTTGTTTCGCTGTAACTTATATTTAGTTGTCTCTTAAAGACATTTTATATTTTTAACATTTCAACATATTTTAAATTAACTTAGTAAACATGGCGCATTACAAATACATAATAATAAAATAATAAAAATAAATAAATGAGTATGTCCTTTAGACGTATTTCAACTAAATGCTATGTGAGCTGGCATTGAAAAGTGTGATTTACTTCTTTTTGTCTAGCAAATAAAGGTAATGTACCGACGAACCATCTATTTATTGAACATTCTAACTATATCATTGTTGCATCTGGGTTCACACTAATGTAAAAAATTGTTGGACTCTCGATAAGCCGATGGCTTCCTTGTCCACTTGCCATCTGGTTGTTTTGCCGTGGATGGCAGTCTTGTGCAATCTTGTTAAACGTGTTCACACTATCAGTTGCCAGTGTAATTTATTTATGACATAATATTAATAAAATCAATGTGTTATACTACGTATAGCTATATATTGTTGACATTGTTGAACACCATCATTCGTTACAAAACCCATAAAGAAACTTGATTGCACTAAGTGTATCTGACAACGTCCAATAAATTTAATACAAATCAGCATCATCAGCAGCAGCAGCAACGGCAGCAGCAGCAGCAGCAGCGGCAGCGGCAGCAGCAGCAGCGGCGGCGGCGGCGGCGGCGGCGGCGGCGGCGGCGGCGGCGGCGGCAGCAGCAGCACCTAGCTAGCTATCTTTCAACGATGCTGCTGTCGCTGGTGTACCATATTACACACATTATTATAAAGAGAAGGAAACACGTGCGGTAGGTGCACACAAGTTTGAAATGAAGACAATAAAATAAATGTAACCATTTTTATTGATTCCTCATTACACACAAGTTGCTGTACCATGTTTATTTTATGAATACATTAAAACAATGCATACTCCCTAAAATAGTCCAAATTACGCCAGCAACAACGTACACGTGTTACAGTGTTATCGTGGTTTAGTCATCCGAAGCAGCAAGCAAGTTATTTAGCTGACGGAAAGGCCCTCGACAGGTCGATCGTGATTATTTTTTTATTAGATTTTCTCATGCTCCTTCTTGGCCACTGCACAATGGTAACGACTGTAAGATTAATGTCAGTAATCATTACAGAAACAGCATCAAGCGTGGTAGTATTACTGACACTATATCACATGCGGTTATAGTAAATACGCAATATATCGGATTCCTAATGCCTTTACGCGACATATGACAAGGTTTTACTTGCAGGATACTTAACAGCTGCTGCTGTATTTGGCTAGTTGTTCAGATGTCGGGACTAGTGAGCGTTGGGCGTGTCTGTCCTCGGGCTTTGTGTCCTGTCAACGCCATCCCTCCGTGCCGTTGCAGCGTCCTCTGGCGGTCGACAATGGAGTGACGTGACGTCACACCTTTCTCTGCGAATCTATGCTTTTGAATGCAGAAAATAAAACATATTTATATTGGAGAACCGACATACATTCTAAATGATTTTATTCAAACATATTTTATTTAAACACATAAACATACTATGTTGTTCTGGGCTTTTCTAAAAATTATTTTATAACGTGAATAAATGTCCTCTTATTTTCACACATGACAACTGATGCAGCAACAGAATAACAGACATAACACCAAGACTACATGTACCGAGAAGACGACTGCAACATAGGAAGTGGCGAGATGAAATCAGAGAGCACGGCATCATGAAGTGGAAGCAACTGGCCTGAGTCTTGGGTAAGAGGTGAAGAGGCCTTCGTCCAGCAGTGGGTTGACATAAGTGGAGCAGAGTACAGTTATTGTAGTGCTATTATATGGAGCTGAAATGTGGAGAACAATGAGATAAAAATAAACTGAAAGTTTTCAAAGAACATTCCTACGACGAATATTAAATATATGGCTAATGATAGTGTCAATTGAATAATTATACAACCGCGCTTTTGTATCATTGATGTGTCAGAAATCATCACGATCAGACGATGGAGATGGATCCGTAAAATGCTTAGGAGAGATGGGATTAACAACACAAAACTACCACTGCAGGCAAAACGAAGAGAGAGCACGGCCAAAATCAACACAGAGAAGGACTATGGAGGTAGATATGAATCAACTGGTGTGGAGTTATTGGAAGATGGCAGAGAACGCAGCTAGAGATCGTACGAAATGACGGAAGTTACGAAGTGGCCATATGCAATAACTACGGTGTGAAGAAGATAAGTAGTAAGTATTAAAGACACCGAAGGAAACAACATGTTTCAAGGATACAGTTGACAAACGTACTTGGGTTAATGTAGGATCAGAACGTTGACGCAAAACGAAAGAACCAACCTGGTCGACGCGACTCTTCCACAATGACGGTGGCGCGTTTCGAATCGGTCTTACGAGGAGCGTTCCAGGGCGAGTGTTCCCGGGTCGTCGTCGGCGGAACACCCGCATCACGGCCAACACGACGATGTCCATCGACAGTTCGAGAAACTCGAAGAGACTGATGATGGAACAGCCGATCCACAGACCCAGTATGCCCCCGATGTCGGACGCAAAATTAATCGTCTGGACACAATACAAAGAGTATCAAATGCACATATTTACACAGAATATTTTGGTGGACATTTTAAAGATAATTCGTATTGCATACCTAGATAAGGAAAAGTAGTGTATTGCTGAGTGTTGTTAAGGTGCTCAAAGCTGAAGACAAAAAGTGTATTCGGTATACTTTTAACAGGTATATTTATTTATCTCATTATTTTTCAAATCGACGTACATAGAATATATGAAATTGACGAGGACATATAGTATCATCAGTCGTTACAATAGGAAGGTGAACGCAGAAGGAACAAACGCACGAAAACGTCATTGAAGGTAACCATTTTGGCTACGATTTTTGTTGAATGAATACTATGCAATATTTACGTTAGCTACACTGACGGAGGAGAGTAAACATCCACAAAGTGTTACCGAGTAGGCTGGCGTCTCCTCAATGTTCTCGTAGTTGAATTCTTCGAAGTAGACCTTGACCTTGAGCAGGTTGTTCCACAACTTCTCGTCATCCGTCGTATTGCCGAGATACCTCGAGATCTCAGAGGCCAACTTTTGCTTTATGCCGTCCTGAAATACACAGTGTATGGTTTTTTGAAATAGAATGACGAATACATGGCGTTCTCAAGCGGTCTGACGCACCACTTTTTCTTTTAAAATTTCCTAAAATAGAATCCGGAATACGTGGCGACCCCATACACAAATGTTTTTTGTACGATTACTTTTAATGCAACTGTGATATCCAACAACGCTTGTTGTTTACAACGAATTGGTGAATTACACCCACACGTGCACACGCACGCACGCATGCATGCAAGCACACACGCACGCACGCACGCACGCACACACGCATATAGCCATCTAACCAAAGCGTAAAATTCAGCATTGGTTCAATTTACGTTCGTCCTCACCTTGTGTTTATCGGTCGGCCATATAGAGTTCGACGTCTGATAAGCGTAGCCCGTCTCCCTGTTGACAAACGTGTATTACTGTTATGACATTCAGCGCGGCATGTTTGATGTCTAAGAGATATATTCATTCCACACGACGTTGCTGCAAAGTGACTTGTCCTGCCGGATAATATGCACAGCAAACAATAATCAGGCCGATTTTTCCCTTGTGATATTTTTCCAGCGAACACATTACTGTAACTACTGGTCATGGTAGACTTGTATCACATATACCGCTTTCCAAAACAAATGTGATATTAAGTACTGATCTGTCTGATAGGTTTTCCTGGGAGGGTCAACATATGGAAACGAGGGAACTATCGTACTATTGCTTACCTTCCGGCGTCCAGGCCTTGCCATTGAACTGCTATAGGACACTAGCGTCCTCGATCTGGGGCATCACATCGACAACAATTACCGTGGATTTACTCAACATTTCCAACAACATCCACAAAGAACACTCGAGTCTAGTGGATGGAATTGGCCGTCACGGATGGCCAAACGCCAGCGAGGGAGACCAACCGCAACCCAAATTCAACCACAACATCGAGAACGGCGATATAGGCGGATGTATTTAGAGGAGAGCAAACTAAAGGTAAGTACTTATATAGCGCGGTATCCAGTCCTTGGGAATACTCAAAGCGCTTTACACTTCACCCCCTCGCAGACCTATTCATTCCAAGGCCATTTCAACTTCTCTGGGAAGCATTCAGCCACGCTGCAATTAATGCGTGACATATCCACCATTGTCTGTATAGCCGGGTACTCGTTTATACAGCTGAGTGAACTGTGGCAACGTGAGGTGATCAAACTTGCCAAAGGTTGGAAGCAAACCACAGTGGGATTTGAAACCGGGTTCTCTCTTGAGAGTCCGGCATTCTAACCGGTATGCTATCGCGCCCCACTACAAACGACCTCAGTGCAAATACCTATATTTATGAAAAACAAAACAAGAACGATACAAGTATCAAGTTGCATGTCTAAATTTCATATTAGTATCATACAATAAGTCATATTCATGTTCATAGGCGAACCTTCTGATGTGGTCCTATAATTAGATATTTGGAGTATACCTATTTGATTGATATGATGTATGCTGGAAGGTATATCATTGTTTAATTAACACGAATAAATTACCATTGTTGCTTTGTAGGTTTTCGTTTAGGAAATCTAACTGTAACTTTATAACGGGCACGGTCATGAAGACAGTGAATTACAGGGACACTTACTCGCACGGCAGTGGACAGTCGCAGTCTAATCTGTTGTAAGCGTAATCAATGTTCACTTCGTACATGCAGGTATCTGTAAAATATAGAAATGCGATGTGAATACACCAGAAAGGGAATTCAGCCAACTACCGTTTCCGTGTTCAAATGGGAAGGCGAGAGTTGTAACTAGAAGCGAGACGAACGGGAAATAGCGAGGAGGTGGCAGTGGACATAGGGCGAGGTAAAAGGAGATAACTAGAGAAGAACAAAGGCTACTACAGAACACATACTTTGGCACAAGATGTGTAAACTGTCGTCCGGACTGCAAATCCCTGGTAGGAGAAGGCATTCTAGGAAACGTTGCATTGTTTGAGGGTCGTCGTCACAGTCACATTAGGAATGGCCATCTTGGTTGTATCCCCGCCTCTGCACCAGGTCTCTTACCGTCCGACACAAGGCCTGAAGCGGTAGACACGGGCCAGATTGGGCATGGCTCACTTGCTCCTTTTTGTAGGAACTCTTCGTGGTCAAGTGACAGCTGGTGAGGTCGTGATAGCACGTATGTTGACCAACCATATATCCTGCATATATGTGGTTTACTCTCCAGTGGCTTAATAGTATGAGGGGAGCTTATCATGGTCACTCTATTGGGTGCTGGTTCATGTTGGAATAGAGGGTGGCAAGGGTCACTGTCCTGCTTCTCTCTAATCGTGAGACGGATGACCTCCTGATCGGTGCGGTGCCACATAGCAAATAGACGTCTTCCACTTGCGTTGGTTTGAGGCAGCCAGTAATGGCTCTGGAGGCTTTGTTGAGGACTGAATCAATTTTATTGGCATGTGTAGAACGGCCCCAAACATGATAGGTATATTCAGTAGCTGAGTAGCACAGGACAAAGGGTAGGACAAGACGGCTGGACGGATGAACTAGGAACGTGTATACGTGAAGGTAGTGACATGAATGTGAAACTGAATGTGGAGAGGAAGTGATATCTGTGTATGTCTTATTGTTTACAATAACAATGATATATACAATATCAGTAGTATGAATCAACATGCTAGTATGAACAAACATTATTATATTCACATATCACCTTCAATCGCATTGTTTGAGTTACATGCCGACGCTCGCTTGTTGTCGAACGCAGCGCCTTCCATCGGATACTGGGAGTCGGCGCAACCGCAGCGATCGATGACGTAACGCTGGTAACACGTAGCGTAGCAGGCCTGCAACGTCAAGAGTAACACTACGATGACTGGATACATCTAAAAGCAAACGTGTGCATTTGCATTTATCAATAACCATTTACGTCGTTACATTTTTAGGGCTTGCTAAACAGCTTTATTTGTAACGTTAAGTCACCCTTTGTAAAGCAGCGAAACAGTACATGGCGTCCCCTTGTATTAAGATCATACGTTTCCCTGATAGAAATGCTGAAAGCCAGAACAAGTAATTAAGAAGAAAACCACCTTTGAATGAAAAACGTGTTGACCATGTCAATAGATTGTCTTATAATTTTACATCACATGACCCACTGTGTTTCATTTGCATGTAATGCGAACCTATTTAGATTTCTGTTAATATTACTTCAAATCAGGACTATATTTCCTAACGACGTACAGCACTGCTGTAGCAGACGGGATACGTCTCTTCAAAGACACTCCTCTTGATGTTTCGTTCTGTCGTGTCGGTGCAGTTGCCGTACGGCTCCGGCAGGCGAACGACGTTCAACTGCAACGAGAGATAATACATAGACGTAACACAATTTATCGCAATTATATATGCAGAAATACTTGTGTTCAATTCAAAAAACAATCACTATGTTCAGTTTTCCAGCTAATCGTGATGTTTCAATATGGTTTTGGCATTTGGCTCTTCAGTTATTGCCAGCAAATCCCTGCGATCGCCATTTGTCCTGATTCGCTACACGTGTGTGTAAGCCACAGTAAAAGTCAAGGACACTGTCGTCGTTCTTGCCTTGTAAATAACAGTTCAAAACATACATCAGATTGACATTAGTCTCGTGCCATGCAGGCCCTGAAAGAACTAGAGTTTAATGGATGGTTCATTACATCCCCGAAACAATATAGTATCTTCTGTATGTTTCTGATTCATTGATCATTCGTTGTCGCATAGGACGCTAAACGAATGGAAACAATTATCTACTGGGCTTGTTACACATAATAATAAAGTCGTTGGACTCTCTTTAAGCCAATGGTTTCACTTGTTATACGAAGTGTTTGCTTCGGATGGCAATAGTTTAAAATCTTATTACATATTGATTGATCCTTCAAGCATACAGGCATAATTATATAATTTCCAAGTTAAATTCACCTGACGAATGCCCACGAGGGTTATTTGCCCTGGAGCTGCCAAGACTCCTTCGTCCTTCGGGAAAGGCATCCGATCCTGAGGGTGAACGACGATGCGTAACCCCGCTGAGCCTCCCAAGTCTTCCATGTAGTCATACTGCCCGATGTTTAACGTCATAGTCAGACCTGAAGGCAGACATCTCCTAAGCTACTTTCTATCGTTGACGATAAAGACTAAAGCAAATAAAGAGCAGTTTTAATTATACAAATTTGGAATTAATTTGGTAGAAGGCCAAATTCACTGGAAGCTTTAAACTGTGTAAGTGGAACGATATCTCGTTTATTATTTACATCTTACATTATTTACATGTTTTGCATCTCCAGTAATAAAATCGCCATTTTGAATAATATAGCCCAACGGGATTTATGGAGTATAATGGCCTAACTTACTAGACTGTCGAAACAGTCATAATGTATGTTAATTTTGTGTAGAACATTATTCCTAAGCAGTATTGCCAATGTAAATATAACTTCCTATAGTTTGAAGCGGGTGCGATGCTGTGGAGGCCGGAGCGTCATTGAAGTGAAGGTGATACACTTGTTAAATGAGTCCCGGACGACGACAATTCAAACAGCGGCTAAGGCCAATGGTGCTGCACTAGTTACCGTATCTTGTTCCCGCTCGCTGCTGCACACGCGGCGGCTGTGTCTTGTTCCACGCCGAGTTGAAGATGTAGCAGTTGCCGTGTTGTGTGTCGTAGAACGACGCGAAATCACTGCAGACATCATAAGTCAGACAGTTAGTTTCATGGCTGGCTGGTGAGGTGCATTAATGTGCCAGACAAATATGAACATATATTTTAGCTACATGTATAGAATAATATAATAGACATTACTTGTAAAATATTTCTTTTCGTAAATTTCAATGTGTCAACATTTTAACAAAACTGTATATAAAGTCGCAATAAAATAAACGATTGTAAATTGGCTGTTTAGGTCAGGTAGAAATAAAATTAGCAACTATGCCAGTGGAAATTCGCATGGTACTAGCACACGTTAGGAAAACAAAAGTAAATGAAGAATTAATTTCAATAATTATTATTATATATGATGGTAGCTGATGTGACTAATATAGCTGAACAAAATGAAAATGAAATGAAAATGAAATAAGAAACAAGTTATGCATGAAATGTAAGTCGAATATAAGGGACTGGTGTGGATATTATACATGTATAAAGGCAGACAATGTACATGTCATATAATGAAGGACATAAACAACTGAGCGGGCCGAAGTCACACAGTCAGATAGGTAGAATATAATACTGGGAGATGAGACGACATCATTTGTGGTTCCATTTTGGAGAAGCGTTTGCCTACTAGTGTATAAACAATGGCGACGATGACGACGACGACGAAGACGACGTCGACGAAGACGGCGACAACGACGAAGACTACGACAACGACGGCGCGACGACGACGACGGCGACGGCGACGACGACGAAGACGACGACGACGGCGGCGACGACGACGAAGACGACGACGACGGCGACGGCGACAACGACGACGAAGACGCCGAAGACGACGACGGCGACGACGACGAAGACGACGACGACAGCGCGACGACGGCGACGACGACGACGACGACGACGACGAAGTCGAAGACGACAATAATGAAACAAACAACAGTATTTAAACGTGGCAGTAACATGCGACGTATCGACCACAACCGAACACATGAGAAGGAAGTGATATGTTATGGAAGTGAGTTACGAGTTCAGTCCTACCTCAAGTCGCACTCAGAACCGGCAAACTCGCAGTCGAGAATAAGCTCAAGCGCCGAGTAGCCCATCGTCTGTTTGCTGCTGATGGGTAGATCCGCTACGACCTCCAATATCCGGTTCATTTTGGCGAATTCCTTCGACAGTGGCGGACGTACGGGATACAAAGTCCTGTCTGAAGCACCTCTCGTAGTAGTTGATGTCGTCGTTGTTGTTGTTGTTTCTCGCGTAGTAGTCGGCGCTACAGTTGTTGTTGCATCTTGGGTAGTAGTCGGCGCTATAGTAGTTGTTGTTTCCTTGTTAGTAGTCGGCGCTACAGTAGTTGTTGCATCTTGGGTAGAAGTCGGCGCTAAAGTAGTTGTTGTTTCCTTGATAGTAATCTGCGCTATAATAGTTGTTGCCTTCTGGGTAGGAGTCGGCGCTACAGTAGTTGTTCTTTCATGGACAGTAGTCGGCGCTACCGTAGTTGTTGCTCCTTGTGTTGTAGTCGGCGCTACAGTGGTTGTTGTTTCTTGTGTTGTAGTCGGCGCTACAGTAGTTGTTGTTTCTTGTGTTGTAGTCGGTGCTATAGTAGTCGTTGTTTCTTGCGTTGTAGTTGGCGCTACAGTAGTTGTTGTTTCTTTGTTAGTAGTCGGTGCTACAGTAGTCGTTGTTTCTTGTGTAGTAGTCGGCGCTACAGTAGTCGTTGTTTCTTGTGTAGTAGTCGGCGCTACAGTAGTCGTTGTTTCTTGTGTAGTAGTCGGCGCTACAGTAGTCGTTGCTGTTGTTTTCACTGCAACGAAATTGTGTTCATAGTAATAGCTTCTGCCGTGGGTTTTTTTTCGATTTAGTGACATTTAAATGTTTACTGTTTAGTGTAAATCAATAATGGTGTGTGCGATTTCATTGGTGGTAGATAATATCATGGTACTTTGTTTTGTATATATATATATATATATATATATATATATATATATATATATATATATATATATATATATATATATATATATATATATATATATATATATATATATATATATATATATATTGGTGATGCCTTTTTATGTTGTACTATTAACAACAGTAGCCATTGGTGTGATGGCTCTCGTAGGGTAGTAAACATGGGCATGGTGTAATGGTTTTGCATTATCGGTAGCATCATTGGTATCAATTCAAATGGTGATCATTTATATGATATTGGTTCATATGGTATACATTCACATATTATTGGAATGCGTGTTTTACATTATGTGATAATATTTACTACAACCATATCATGTCTGCCTTGAAAGTATTTTTTAGAATACTCTCACGGATCAAATGCGAATGGATCTTTCAAAACTGATGGAGACAAACTAATTACATACAAATACATTGGAAAACACGTTTCTGAGTGGGTACGTATGTGCGTGCATGCATGTATTTAAACGATTTAATGGATCTATATATTGTGTATCAAACGAAAGGTCGTCTCATTTAGTGCAACTATTCATTTTAAATGTGTTTATATTTCAAGAAGACCACGATAACCATGAGTCAAACACCTAACACCTTACCTATGAACCTTCGTTCACACAAAACATATTGTTTGCTGTCACAGTTAATATTCATCCAATGGTTGATGCCATAATTGCTGATGTAAGCACAGCCGAAAGGCAGTTTCGGGTAATCAGTGCGCCACGCTGAGTAAGTCAACTCCGTTTCCTCGTTCCATTTCCAAATTAACCCCTCGCTCGCTTCGACGGCCTTCAACGATATCCACACCCTGGAGAAAAGAACACTGATTATAAATTTTCTTCAAAATGCATCACCTATGGCTGTGGCCAGGAATGTTGAAGTAGGTTGGATTCTATCGGTGCTAAATGCTGTGTCCAACGTATAATTGTTTTGAGACGACCCTTCTAAGACCCGGATGTAAGAAGGCGCGGACACAATGGCGAGATACCCAATAAAGCAGCAGATGTTCGCACTCATGTCTATTTTCATACGTTGCGATAAAATACAATCATTTGAGATAAGGAGACACAACATCTGGCGACCAAGTAAGTGTTCTACGTGCTGGGAAAACACCTCACGAACATGTACAATTAACTTTCGCAGTGAATGCGCAACGTATTCATAACGTGTCAATGACCGACACAACAATGGCGACATGACCACGATTGTGTCTTCAACAGTCCACGACAATCCCGCTGACGCAACCATTATGACTCATCCATCCTTCCCACAGTTTGATTTGCGAATAGATGGAAATGTCGGACCACGGTGGAAAAAAATGGTTATCCTGATTTGAACGTTTGACGACAGCCATGAATATTTCAGACCCAGCGTGCATTATTAAACCACTACTCTGGACACAAAGTAGACGAGATATT
>BSQZ01000027.1:1310000-1495000 GCA_033239005.1 Lamellibrachia satsuma
ATTAGTAGTAGTATATCTTTAATTGACACATCAATAATTAATATAATATCCAATCCATTCAGATAAAATTGTAACTAGAGAATGTCCTACACAGAGTCAATTACTTCGAATATGTAAGTACGGTGTCATTGCTTTAACCATCGTTTGTCTGGGTGAGTCATGCTATCATTTCTCGATTTGAGGCAGGACTTCCATTGCAATTTAGCTATTGTTTTGTGCATCACAATTTTAATAACTATTAGTGTTATTGCTATAATTATTATTATTTTTATTAAGTATAATAATAATATTATTATTATCATTATTACCACCATTTTCGTTATCGACATCGTTATCGTTATCATTACCATTATCACTGTTCGTGGTTTATTGTAGTAAGAGTTACTTTGTCAGAACATTATGGGGATGTAATGTTACAAGTCTAATTTGCGTCTTTTCACTGAAGAATATGTCATTTCAGCTCATTAAATACGTGAACTATAGATCCGCCCGTTGTTCTCTAGTGATCCAGTGGACTCCTGTTAATAAAATCACTTCCGGCCAGAGCAATGTGATTGTACTAAGCGGCTGATTCACTTAAGCGGCACATTGTAGCACAGCAGCCATTTTGATTTTGCTAAACGGCAGATTTTGTTAACCATATTTTGTTAATCGGAGTCCGTTGTATTTGCCGCGTTGATGCGTTGGCGAGTAACTCACTTTGACACAGGGCCACCGCCTCGTCATCACGGTCCTGGTTCCGCCATCTGTAACCGTCGCTGCGACTGATGTATGCGTATTTTCCATCACGGCTGTAGGGATGAATCCAGGCCTTGTAGTATGTCGGGGTTTTCCCCCGCCACTTCCATGAATAAAACGGCCATATGCCAATCTTCTGCAGATTAATCCACGCCCTAAAGAGAAATTGGTGACGGATGTCCAAAAATGTGATATATTTTAGCATCGTTACAGTTGAAAGCAGTAAGGTGTCCATAGTGTGAGTGTGAATAATGACAGGTGTGAATGCGATTCGTGGACGGCGTGGGTTTGCCTCGTCGGATTGAGTCTGAGAGTTCTGTAAGGAAACGCGATACATCGTGGCAGGTGTGAATAGCAAAAGGTATGAGTGTGATTGGTTGCACGATTGCGTGGGAACGTCCAGTAACGAAACACAGCATCACACAGGGGTGAGTGTGAATCGTGATCGATGCGGATGTGAGATAAGACTCCAACTAACTAAGAAACGACGAGCAGATGCGTTCGTGTTCTCGTAACACAACCGCACAGGTCGCCGTCAACATTTCACCCGCCTGACTGTAAAGTGTCTTCACCAAGATTGATATACACCTTACATCAAATGAGTAATCAACTGGTCACCCTAGCATCATATGGTTTGGTAGTACAACTCAGTGGATGGGTGTGTCTGGGTAAGCGTTACGGTGCGTTACGTGGGTGTCTTGGCGATAGTTATATAACGAATAAAGAGGTTGTTTTGTTCGCCTTCTGTCGATATCAGATTTGGTGCATTAACCGCTATGCTAGTTTTTTGGTATATTTCAAGTTAATTCCAACAGAAAAGGAATACGAACTCTACCGTACATCATTTGGAAGCTCTAAGACGGGATGTGGGGGGGTCTTACATACGTCAATAATACCGTAATTTCGCTTTGGATCTGCCAATTTACTTGTCAAGGAAATACCCGTCCATTCAGACAACATTGGCACTAGAGAATTTCCAACACAGTACGTTATTTTGAATATGTAAGTACAACATTATTGCTTTTACCATTGTTTGTCTGGGTGAGTCATAATTTTATTTCTCGATTTGAGGCAGAAGTTCCATTGCAATTTAGGTATTGTTTTGTGCATCATTGCCTTTATTATAATGAATTTTATTTTTATTATCATTTTATTGTTATTGTTATTAATATTAATAATAATAATATGGTTATTATTATCATTATTATTATAATTTTTACCATCATCATCATTATCATTATTATTATTATTATTAGTTTAGGTGACACCTCAATCATTCGACTGGCATCCAGCAATATACCATACTAGATCCATCCTCGGGGTTTTGAAAAGGGGGGTTCCGAGCTTATACAATCAGCCAGGGATTTCCGGGATGATAAATGTTACAGTTAAACAATATTCTCGCGAAAAGGGGGGTTTAGAGAACGGGAATGCATAAATATAAAATACTGGCATTTGTAATGTGTGGCGACCGTGACTAGACACCAGACTGAGTCGCACAGTTAGAGCACAAAAGAAAGCACAAAGGTTGTGTGCGAAACTGTGTGACATAAATACCATGCGTATTATCTGATAGTATAGTATATCTTATACTAACCGTGATACAATAAAATATATATCGCAGTGATCATGGGTTTAGTGTCGAGAACTAATTTTGTCTATGTAAGCATTGTGGTACAAACGAAACCGGATGTCGAGGAACACAATTTTACCTCCTTCACTGCTTTCGCTTGTCAAGTTTCCAGGACATTAATTCAAGTTTACTATACGTTCGCAAGAATTACGATGCAGTAGGGACGACGATAACAACTAATATAAAATAAAATAACACTCGATACCTCACGAACACAATACATTCGCATGCACATGTTCATAATAATATGCAGTAAAACGCAACAACCACTAAAGGCTCGTTCACACAAGCGATTAACTGCTCAATTGGTCGGATGCTACCGTGCTGTATGACAAAACGCAGCTAAATGACGTTTGTGTACACCTGCACTCGGTCCGCTGATTGGCCACTGCTAAAAAAATGGCCTCGCTAATTGGTCTGGCGAGCAATTAATTGGACAATTAATCGCACGTGTGAACGGGCCTTAGCTCAACGATGTCCAATATGGTGATAATTGTTTTGGAATGAAACTCTGCTTACGGTCTGTCTTCCGTTCCTTTCAGCGCGTCTGTTCTATTCACGTGTTGAAGCTGCTCTCGCCGCTCTAAGGTAGCCAACTCACCGCCTTCTTTTCTACAGCGATTCAACGCATCGTCGAAATCCAACATCTGCTCTTTGTCCGGGACCCAGTAGCACATAGAGCCGGCCGTGGACGTGTACATCTGGGAAGGACAACCTGCAGAAGGTATGGAACCGAAATTCCGCGATTAAAAGATGTCAATAGAGTACAATATAGATGGGAATGTCTAAAACTGTTTCTAAGTGAAGACACATTAGGATGTGCAATGTCAATATTATCAAACTATTTAAACAAATGTATCGACGGTGTCTACTGACTTGTATTGTTAGTCAAATATAGGAAATATGTAATGATTAACCGACTAACCTGTTCACGCCATCACCATTTCAACTTCTAATGAAACATACAGCCACGCTACAATTTCTGCGGGAAAACTGTTCGGTCTTATAATTCCATTACTGGAATCCCATCACTGTATATATATATATATATATATATATGCACTCGTTTATACATCTGAGTGAATTGGGAAACGTGTGGTGAACGAAGTTGTTCAAGTTTCGGAATTACTGCATGTCGACTCGAACTCCGGTCCTATCGACTGATAGTCGATCGCTCTGCAGTAGGCAACATGGTTGCAAAGGATGCCCGAAAGCGGCTTGGCCGGCTGAAAAGGTGTCACTGTGATTGATTATCATTAACTAGTCATTTAACATATGTTACGAACGCTTTGATGTATGCGTACCAAAAGGTATTTCTACCAACGGCCTCGGATCTGCCGCTCTCTTCTTCCTCCTCCGTTTGTCGTCGTTGATGAGTCGACTCAAGGCCGAGCTCTCGGACACCGCTGACTGCTTCACCGGGTTCAGGTTACAGATCGTCACGGCAGGGAAGGTCAGCTGACGACGCGTTACCAAGGAGACGGTGACAGCAGTCTCGTGCGAGAAGTACTGGATGCAGGACATGGTCAGATGGAGGACGAGGACTGATACGCAGATGACCGTCATCAGACCCCAGAAACATCTCTTCACGACACCTACACGAACACATTTGTTATCGGATCGTTTTAACCCATCCAGTAATTACATTGTGATTCTCCTTAACTATATGTTGCATATTATGCACTAGGGTGCACATTTGATGTTCGTGCACTCTTCTTGATGCATTTGTCACAACATGTATTGTGTAATATGTGCACATCAGCTATCACATTTCACCTGCCGCGCTACTTTATACGGACCATAATATACGCATTAAAATGCATTTACGTGTCATGAATTGTCCACTGGCTTTTATGTTGACCGGGGTCACTTCGCATATTTGTATACCACATTCTTCCTTTTTCGTATGGATACAGGAGCAGCATCGGTTCATCTGACCTGGTGGACGATTTGCGCGACTTTGAGTAAAGCCTTAAGCACCTTGCCCATTTGTCCACGAGAAGGTTGCCTGCATCCATCCATTAAACATATTAAACACTAAATACTTCGTGTGTGTGTGTGTGTGTGTGTGTGTGTGTGTGTGTGTGTGTGTGTGTGTGTGTGTGTGTGTGTGTGTGTGTGTGTGTGTGTGTGTGTGTGTGTGTGTGTGTGTGTGTGTGTGTGTGTGTGTGTGTGTGTGTGTGTGTGTGTGTGGGTGTGTGTGTGTGTGTGTGTGTGTGTGTGTGTGTGTGTGTGTGTGTGTGTGTGTGTGTGTGTGTGTGTGTGTGTGTGTGTGTGTGTGTGTGTGTGTGTGTGTGTGTGTGTGTGTGTGTGTGTGTGTGTGTGTGTGTGTGTGTGTGTGTGTGTGTGTGTGTGTGTGTGTGTGTGTGTGTGTGTGTGTGTGTGTGTGTGTGTGTGTGTGTGTGTGTGTGTGTGTGTGTGTGTGTGTGTGTGTGTGTGTGTGTGTGTGTGTGTGTGTGTGTGTGTGTGTGTGTGTGTGTGTGATAGCGACTCTGCATCTTGCATATATAACACACACGTTGTGTATTTATGGTGCGGAAGAATGTGTGTGTTGAGGCAGTATTACTGACTACTGCGACAACAAATGTCGAGCAGTGCTTGCATCACTAGTTTATATTGTCGTGTGTGCATTTTGTAGCAATGGCAATTATAACTGCGTTCCATTGTCCGTAGCCCTTTCAATATGAGTGTAATACGATACTCTCGCACAACACATTGGCATCCTTGTTCACGGTTAGTTCTACGCAAGACCATGTTGATCTCATGGTCATTCTCTCCCTGTTTATTCGTGTTTCCGACTGAGGTAAAAAAAATTCACGTTTATGTTTATTTCCATATATACAACACAGTTACTTGTGGCTGTGGCTGTCTGTATGTATAGGGTTGACATTATGTAGGCGTGCCTGGGCCCACATGTAAGGGGTTGACATTGTGTAGGCGTGCCCGGGGCCCACATGTAAGGGGTTGACATCGTGTAGGCGTGCCTGGGCCCACATGTAAGGGGTTGACATTGTGTAGGCGTGCCCGGGGCCCACATGTAAGGGGTTGACATCGTGTAGGCGTGCCTGGGCCCACATGTAAGGGGTTGACATTGTGTAGGCGTGCCCGGAGCCCACATGTAAGGGGTTGACATTGTGTAGGCGTGCCTGGGCCCACATGTAAGGGGTTGACATTATGTAGGCGTGCCTGGGCCCACATGTAAGGGGTTGACATTATGTAGGCGTGCCTGGGCCCACATGTAAGGGGTTGACATTATGTAGGCGTGCCTGGGCCCACATGTAAGGGGTTGACATCGTGTAGGCGTGCCTGAGCCCACATGTAAGGGGTTGACATTGTGTAGGCGTGCCCGGAGCCCACATGTAAGGGGTTGACATTATGTAGGCGTGCCTGGGCCCACATGTAAGGGGTTGACATTATGTAGGCGTGCCTGGGCCCACATGTAAGGGGTTGACATCGTGTAGGCGTGCCCGGGGCCCACATGTAAGGGGTTGACATCGTGTAGGCGTGCCCGGGGCCCACATGTAAGGGGTTGACATCGTGTAGGCGTGCCCGGGGCCCACATGTAAGGGGTTGACATCGTGTAGGCGTGCCCGGGGCCCACATGTAAGGGGTTGACATTGTGTAGGCGTGCCCGGGGCCCACATGTAAGGGGTTGACATTGTGTAGGCGTGCCCGGGGCCCACATGTATGGGGTTGACATTGTGTAGGCGTGCCCGGGGCCCACATGTATGGGGTTGACATTGTGTAGGCGTGCCCGAGGCCCACATATATGGGGTTGACATTGTGTAGGCGTGCCCGGGAACATGGTTTGATGGCTCTCTTAAGCCCAAGTTTTGGTAATGGACGTATGGACCTAACATTGATTCCCGACTGACACGATTTTCACCGGAGGTTGTAATAGAAGTTTCTGTTTGTGTCTTTTTGGTCGTTGGTGAAACAAATCTAAGGAACACGATACATGTGATTTACTTGAATGGTCGCGCACAGGTACCGGCGTTTAACCAAAACACAATCTGTTCATTGAGCACACAGAGTTGACTTACCATAAGCTCTGCGGACGTGAGGAACGCCGTGCGATGTCGTTGTGTCGGTGAAGCCGCGCCACACGCCCTTCAGCCCTCTACTCCCGTCCGAATTTTCCGCTTTCCCGCCCATCTCACCTGTATTGCAGCACGCGGGAGACGAAACAATATTTGTTTGAAATATACAATTATTGCTTACTTGTTGGAATACAATTGATCGATCACTGTTTCGAATCAAAACACTCTTCTATTTATAATACAACACAAGCCGAAATGTTCTGCATGCTGCTTCCAGCCCTGCACAACCTATTCCATTATTTACATTCCCTTCGTAATCATTTATCAACTTGAAACCTTGCAGTATAATATTTTACTATTTTAGAATGGCATGCGTAACTCATGTTTTTTGCATGTTGTGTTATTCACTGTAAACACCATGTCACGGTTTCCGTCTCCTACTTTATCATATGCATACGTAATGCCTTCTTCTTGTTCAGTGGCGTATCTAGGATCTCACAAAGGGGGAGGCCAAGTGGGGCAGGCCGAGTCACCCATTAGTGTACCATGCGGCCGTGTAGTGGCGCAACAGGTTACATACTAAAACAATCTAAACATTAAGCCAAATAGATTCTGTGCGTTTTACATTATCCTCCGATAATATTAAACTGTCATTAATTGATCAATAAATTACGTTATCATTTTAGCAGCATACATAATTCTAAAACATAAATATCAGTAATTCTGATGTAGACAGCAAGATTTTCTTACATTTATCCCTCTGTCAAAGCCATAACTTGCCTTGATATGTTTATTGTTCGTACATTCGTCTTTGGAGGAATGTGGATCCTTCTTTTCTTTTCTTCCGATTTCGCAATTGTATTAGTATATAGTTTATATTGTCTTTGTATGAGTATATAGTGTATATTGTCTTTGTCATGTTTCCATCATTTCCTGCAAGTCCTACGATTTTAATGGAATGTTGTGTGCACAAACCAATTTTTTACCACACTATGAACACGTTATTTTTATAAAGTCAAAAGTCTAGCCTTATGTGTGTTATTTAGCTAACTATCGGATAACACTAGTATAGCAAATGCGCACGCATAATTTATTAAACATGTAACCGTTTATTTCTTACCTTTCAGCACACGTCAAAACGGTAGAGTCTTGCCATGATTCGTAGCTCGCGATATGTAACGGCACCTGCAATGACTCAGTTCTGAACAGTGTGTGTAATACTACTCGGCTATATTGGTGTGAAATGTTTACACAAAAGAACACGAACTAATACAATTGAAACTGTCGACGGCATTAATCGTTTACTGATAAAATGTCGCAATTGCTTGTCAATATTGTCATTCCTCGTGAGAATCAATGGCGTATACCCACTTTGTGGATTCGAGACAAATTGGCGACAAGAGGCCCAATATTTAAGAATATCGCCTGACATTAAATTGGTAGACCACGCTATGAAACGGAAAACATCTGCACTCACGATTGTATTACTGTTATTTAATATCAGTTCAGCTTGGCTGCTGCAAATGTCTTTCTGTTACAATGACTAACACATGGACAATGACTAACACATGGACAATGACTAACACATGGACAATGACTAACACATAGACAATGACTAACACATAGGCAATGACTAACACATGGACAATGACTAACACATAGGCAATGACTAACACATGGACAATGACTAACACATAGACAATGACTAACACATGGACAATGACTAACACATAGGCAATGACTAACACATGGACAATGACTAACACATAGGCAATGACTAACACATGGACAATGAGGAACACGTGCTCCAGGCGACTTTTTGAAAGACAATAGAGAACCGCAGCCAACATGACTAACACATGGACAATGACTAAACACATGGACAATGACTAACACATGGACAATGACTAAATACACACAATGACTAACACATGGACTAACATCAACATATAGGCAAATGACTAAATACATAGACAATGACTAAATACATACAATGACTAAATACATAGACAATGACTCAATCACATAGACAATGACTAACACATGGACAATGACTAAATACATGGAACAATGACTAACACATGACAATGACTAACACATAGGCAATGACTAACACATAGACAATGACTGAATACATGTACTGGGTTTATGTTGTTGGAGAGATTGCAAGACAGCACCATATTGAATTACAGTTTCAGATAAGACACGAAGCCACTAACACATGGACAATGACTAACACATGGACAATGACTAACACATAGGCAATGACTAACACATGGACAATGACTCAACACATAGGACAATGACTATGTTACACATGGACAATGACTAACACATAGGTAGCAATGTTGGCTAGTTTGTGTTGGAGTGGCAGGCAATGACTAACACATGGACAATGACTAACACATTGTCCCCAAGTGGACTAAGCACATGTTGGAGGCAAAGCAGTAACACAGGGTTGTGTACAGACACTATCTAAGCACTAACTTGTTCCCCAGGGTTGTGTTGGAGTGGCAGGCTAAGCAGTAACTTGTTCCCCAGGGTTGTGTTGGAGTGGCAGGCTAAGCAGTAACTTGTTCCCCAGGGTTGTGTTGGAGTGGCAGGCTAAGCAGTAACTTGTTCCTCAGGGTTGTGTTGGAGTGGCAGGCTAAGCAGTAACTTGTTCCTCAGGGTTGTGTTGGAGTGGCAGGCTAAGCAGTAACTTGTTCCCCAGGGTTGTGTTGGAGTGGCAGGCTAAGCAATAACTTGTTCCCCAGGGTTGTGTTGGAGTGGCAGGCTAAGCAGTAACGTGTTCCCCAGGGTTGTGTTGGAGTGGCATGCTAAGCAGTAACTTGTTCCTCAGGGTTGTGTTGGAGTGGCAGGCTAAGCAGTAACTTGTTCCCCAGGGTTGTGTTGGAGTGGCAGGCTAAGCAGTAACTTGTTCCCCAGGGTTGTGTTGGAGTGGCAGGCTAAGCAGTCACTTGTTCCCCAGGGTTGTGTTGGAGTGGCAGGCTAAGCAGTAACTTGTTTCCCAGGGTTGTGTTGGAGTGGCAGGCTAAGGTGTCCACAGAGGATGATGATTTGGAATAGTTTTACTTATACGAAGTGTTTCAATAATGTGACAATCGTTGCCGAACTATTGCTACAGTATTTTAATCCAAGGCAAAGGCCCAAATGGAAAGTGGACAAGGAAGCCACTGGATTATCGAACATATTTAATCTATGTTTGATCCGCCCTCCTGAAATATGTTTAAAACCTTGTTTTAAAACATACTCACGCTGCTAGCAGTTACACAATCTGTAGATAATGTGTTCCTTTCATTGATTGTCCTCTGTGAGAACGAGTACTTCCTGATATCCAATATACACTGATCCTTTGCTAATGTTATCTCCTGTCCTCTACTTCTATTATCTTTCTTGCGTGAGGCAAACCTATTTCTATCAATATTTTCATACCCATTCAAATCTTAGACACTTCAATATGATCTCGTCTTAATCTCCCGTTCCAAGAAATGCGATAGCATCATGGAACAGAGCACAACTAAGAAAGCAGATTGATTAGTGACGCCATGCGTGGCATTGTGGTCAGTTGACTCAAAATGGTTAATCCGCGAATGAAGCTGCAAACATCGATGAATGCTGATGCTACGTCGATAAATAAGTATGCTTAACCTAAAAAATAACATATTTACGAAGAGCAGTACAGTGACACAAGTAGTACTGTTGATACGTCTGCACGAACCACATATTTTATTGTCTTAATATCGGCTCTGTTTTACTCATATGAGCTTTCGTCTAGGAAACAGTGTTCTAAATATGTTAAAAGCATTATTATTAAATATATTACTTCGGTATAATTATCTGCTAAGCAACACATAAGAGTAAATAATACATATCATCTACAAAGTATTACTTACAAATACCTGTACGCATATATATATATATATATATATATATATATATATATATATATATATATATATATATATATATATATATATATATATATTATAATATTAAACAGCAAGGGCAGCGACAATAATGACAATAATACTGATACTAATTAAATAACATCAACAATGTATACGCATCTTATCTTACACAACACTACTGCAGGCACGTGTGAAACAGCATTAACGAAACGAATTATTTTATTCCTTTATTTAGAATATAACCAATTTGCATATATGCCTAAAACAAACAGGCAAACAAACAAGCAAACATAATTTCGTCACCATATATTTGTGCACGAAACTTACATTGTATCTGCGTTATAAATGACTACCACCTTTGAAAGATACGAACTATATGCGCATTTAAGTTAGACAAGATTATTTGGGACGTGATGTTTTCGTTCCCCAAGTTTGTCGTGCTGTGACTTTTGCTTCTACAGAATGGAACAGTTCCGTTGTCTCACCCTTCTCTGCATTCCTCACCTGAAATTGATCGATGTCAAAAACGCATTTATACACTTTATATTTAACGCATTTATACACTTTATATTGGAGAGCATTATCTGCTAACAACAAGTGTACAGAATATGAACACAATTCATGGTACATTGTGTATATTGTTGTAGCCACAAAATATATGTATTCCCCAAAGATTCTCGCATACATAGTGCTATGTATAATGTAATTTTGTATATTTCACCATTACAACAGCATACCAGGCCAGGTCATGGAGGGGGGTTTAAGACACCCCTGTGTTAAACCTACCTGTGTCCGTGACAAAAATAACGACAAAGGACAACGTATATACACCTACATCGAAACTAGTGTCAATGTAAAGACTGATTTCAGCAACCAATCAAATTGACTGTCTGGCTGCCGTCATTTATCAATAACATTGTGCAATTAGACTATACAAGTACCAACATTGTTTCATGATTGCTACTGCTATATGGCGATAAACACTAGTTGCATTTCATGTGTATCCCTCTGGTGGATTGGGGTTGAACGTAGCCTTGTAACTATGTACTTGTTTACACAAGAATATATCGATGTTCGTTCTACAAGATGCATCTGTTTTGCTATTTCCAATATGGTAGGATGCATATCAAAACAAGCATGTACCTAGTGACCTTTGCACGGTGGACTGTTTTCTGTTGGTGGCTTTACTGAACCAATTTTCCCGCCTCCTCGCCGTTTTCGAATCACTCGCATCGCGGCCAACACGACGAAGTCCATCGACAGTTCGAGAAACTCGAAGAGACTGAGAACAGAGCAGCCGATCCACAGGCCCAGTATGCCACCGATGTCGGACGCGAAACTGACTCGCTGAGGATGAGGAAAAGACAAATGATTACTGTCGGTTGACAGCTTTATATAACACTTAATCGCCGAGCCTCTAGAGTGGTAAATGAAATTATATTGAGCGTTTGTCTATGGCTAAATTAATAGAGGCTACCCCAAATAACAAGTCGCGCCTCTGGTGGCTACCATAACATTAATATAACGGTGAATTTGAAAACCACATTCCCAACAGTGGCGCCACTCAACATATCACGACTGCCAACATCTTATGCATTCAAAATGGCCGGCTTGCGAAGTGGCACAAATTATTGGTTGGCAGGGTAACGACATTGTTGTTTGAATGAATGAATGGATTAGTTTATTTCACAATTGTACATAATACGCGAAATGATGCACTTTTCAGATGAACACGAACATAGGTTTACGACGTGTTAGGTAATTGCAACAATGCATTTGAGTAACGTGTCTATATACCTATATAGTTTAACAAAATTATTATGTTTCTATTAACATTATCTATAAAACTACTTTCCACAAATTATTGCATGCAACTGAAATTAAGAGATTTCTTGACAAACATTAGGAGTTTGCCAAATGTGCAGATGTGCAAAATCTGCATATGAAATATACGTTGTGGCAGAGGTGATAATTCGCAATTTGGCGATTAAACACGTGATATTCCTTATAGGGACTATTCGTGAGGCGACTGTTTGAGGGCATGTTGACTGTGCATACCCTCATATATCTGTAGGCTGCCATTATATCTTACCGAGTACGATGGCGTCTCTTCGATCTTCTCGTAGTTGAAATCTTCATAAAAAACCTTAACTTTCAGCAGATTGCTCCAAAGTTTGGCGTCGTCCGTCGTGTTGCCAAAATACCGTCCGATCTCAGAGGCCAACGTTTGCTTTACAATTTTCTGAAGCCAAAAAGTTGAGGAAGATATTGTACATTTTTAAATACACGATTACAGTATTGAATTGTCCACTTAAACCAACAACTCTTTATACATTATGCTTCACATACATTTTGTGAAGACTTTCCATAATTAATGACGACGTAATGAACATTATTATTGCTTTGACATTATTGTGATGTAGTGATTAATAATTATGTTTGTTCTCACCTTGTGTAACTCAGACGGCCAAACTGCACTTGATGTTTGATATGTATATCCCATCTCCCTGCAATAAAAAATATGTTCGTGTTACGACGTTTATAGACTAATCTGAGCAATAAAAGAACACCTGGACCCAACTCGTTTTCTTCTTTAAATATTTAGTTAAAAGATGTGTCACAATTGCTTGGGAGTATTACAATCGCACAATTTCCATCAGAACCGTTAATGTTAAATGCATGGGTTTACATTTGCGAAACAGCCATTATTGTGAAACAATGGCAAACTTTGGCAAACAAAATATTTGTAGCATCCTGAAATTCCGAGCGTACATCTCCATCTCCCGGAGGAATTTCGAAATTTCCAATGTACGAAACATCTCCATGGACCCCGAGCACGCTAACAACATTTTGAAAATAAACATAAATGTGGTAGAAGGGAAATGATTTCGTCACGCGAGGAAACTACATGGTGGCGTTGATTCTAACACGAAATGTAATCTGCTAAAATACTGCAATTTGTGCAAGAGATGGAAAACGTATTTTTGAGCGTGATACCATGTACTTACTCGCACGGCAACGGGCAGTCACAATCCAGTCTGTTGTAGGTGTAGTCGATCTTGACGTGGTACCTGCAGGTGTCTGTAGGACAGATGTGTTGATGCTTGTGTAGCAAATGAGCTAACAGCCAACCTTGTTCACTAAATATATGAACTGGCAGATGAGGTTAATATGCCTGTTTGGCACGTCATCATTCAGTGTAAACGTTTAATGTTGATATATTTCTGAATATGCACTGTATATAATCGTAAATTACAATGATAGAAGATACACAACTCACTATGCATGCATTCATTCAAATGCATGTAGCCATACATAAAAAGGAATATGGGTACATAGTAGGTCGAACAAAATAGAGAGAAGTGTATGTAATATCGGTAGACATTTGGGTAACTTTAGATGCAAGTTAGGTAATAATGGGAGAAGATTAAATAAGATGGACATAAGGTAAGGTGAGACGGACACATGTTTAATTCAGACGAGTAGATAGTTAGGTATATGGGAAAGAAGGTTGAGATCGGAAGAATGCTGGATAAGACGGATATAATGGTAGATGAGATGAAAATGTTAGATGAGATGGAGAGAAGGTTAGTTGAGATGGAAAGGTTAGATGAGATGGAGAGAAGATTAGATGGGATGGAAAGGTTAGATGAGATGGAGAGAAGATTAGATGGGATGGAAAGGTTAGATGAGATGGAGAGAAGATTAGATGGGATGGAAAGGTTAGATGAGATGGAGAGAAGATTAGTTGAGATGGAAAGGTTAGATGAGATGGAGAGAAGATTAGATGGGATGGAAAGGTTAGTTGAGATGGAAAGGTTAGATGAGATGGAGAGAAGGTTAGTTGAGATGGAAAGGTGAGAAAAGATGGACAGGAGGTTCGATGTCATAAGATAGTGAGAAGGTTTTATATCATGGATATAAGGTAAATTAACGAAGGAGACAAATCGCAGAGAAAGAAAGAACCTTGAGAAAGGGGAATTGCAGAGGGAGATGGTTGGGAAGGATCAACACTATATTTTGTTGTGACTAAAAATAATCATATTAATGTACGCCTAACCTTCCTTGGCGTTGTTGGAGTTACATGCCGAGACTCGTTTATAGTCGAACGCAGCGCCCTCCATCGGATACTGCGAATCGGCGCAACCACAGCGCTCGATGACATAACGCTGGTAACACGTGGCGTAGCAGGCCTGCAACGTTAAGGGTAACACTACGTTCACTGTATACATCTAAAGGCAAACGTGAGCATTTACAGTAATCATTAAGCCATTTCGGTCTTTACGTTTCTAGTGCTTGCTAAGCAATCATGTTTTCAAAGCCTTATGAAAAACATATTGATACAGCAAGCCCGAACAAACAATTTAATGCAAAACAAATACAACGTATGGTTTACTGTATGTCGATGCAGACATGTGTAATGTATTTAATGTATTGTGCGATACCCATGCCAAATAACACGTCGTCATCTTCGTCGTATTCGCCGGTCTTTTGCTGTCGCCAAAACTATTGCAACTGCACTAGTTCGCAGTAGACTTGACTGTTGCAATTTCCTTTATCACAGTATTGCTCTCAATGACATTCAAACTTCAACGTGTGCAAAATTGCTTGGCAAGGTTAGTTACCTGGTCTCCTTGTTTCTCTCACTAAGCACCACTTTTAAGTCACTGCATTGGTTCCCTGTCTTACATAGCATTATTTTTAAGATATACACAATTGCTTATGAAGCACTTTCATCCAAGCAATCAGCATATTTATATTCACTTCTCACCTCTCCAAGACAGACCAGACAGCTTTGAACATCTAATTCCAATCTACTTTTAGTTCCCCGTGTTAAGGCAAATATCGGAATTAGCTAGCTTTTTAGTTGCTGCACCGATTCTGTGGAACTCACTCCCTGTTAGTGTAAAGTATGTAGGAAATATGACAACATTTCGTCGTAAACTAAAAACCCACCTGTTTAAAGGAACTACTTAACCCCTTTTGCTTTGTTGTTCTGCAGAGGATTTTAGCGCAATAGAAGTATTTTATATTGTATTGTATTGTATTGCATGATATAACCGGAAGTGTTTTTTTTATGGTAAAGCACAACACACGTGAACGCTGTAAATACGGCGATCCGAACCCGTTAATAATACATAATAATATTATTAATGAATTTTGCTGACCAAGCCAATATGTAGTTTCTTGATTTGTCATGCTAATGACATGGCACTTAGTGACTTAGTGACATGGCACTTAGTGACTTTCACAAGTTATTCGCTCTTATAATTGTTTCATTGATGTCTTGTATGATTGATTGTTAATTTTGGCGTCCAAATTGTTTAATTAAGTTTCACATTTGCTTTGCGACTTACAGCAATGCTGTAGCCGACGGGATACGCCTCCTCAAAGACGCTCCTCTCGATGTTCCGTTCTGTCGTGTCGGTGCAGTTGCCGTACGGCTCAGGCAGACGAAACACACTGAACTGCAATGGAAGACATTCGAAATATCGTGAGTGTTATGTTCTGTCGAGCTAAAAAATATATTTTTTGTGCGGTTACGACTTTCGCGGCCCTTCGCGTCATCTGGTCAATCATGATATATCCGAATGCTATTTACAAAAAGACACATAATGCGTTAGAATAAGTGTCTGATTATGATTACTTTTTTGACAGAAGAAACTCTAAAAATACATAAAATATGGGACCGTTTCATCCTGCTTTAATCATGAAATGTGGTATCCCAGTTTCTTCCAATTGCTTCACCTGTCGCTAACAAATATGGCAAACACACATATACATGCCTTTGTCTACGTGCATGAACATGCTCCAGTGTTGCTATGTGAACGATTTTTGTGTGCGATTACAACAGTATTATCCAGTTAAATATAATATGTGGAATTTTGCTAGTTTGTCAAAATTAATCAACAGAATTTTGAAATGTTGGAATTTACCAAAAAAATTATGTAAAACTATTTTTATTTCGACTACCTAGTGTATGTCTCAACAGTGTATAGTCAGTCACATAGTAATTGTCTTTTTAATTTAGTCTTACAATGGACATTTGTTTACATTTTAGACGTGTAAACAGTAGGTATTATATGCATTGCGCTGTTTTACAACAAACTATAATCAATGCCATGTGTTGTGTTAATTATGTTGCTGTTTCAGTATGACTGATTGATATAAAGATTCAATCGTGAATGCGAATGTTTGTCTATGAGCATCTACACGTTCTGCATTTCAAAATAATTCACCTGACGGATGCCTATGATACTCATCTGCCCCGGCGCTGCCAAGACGCCTTCGTCCTTCGGGAAAGGCATCCGGTCCTTTGGATGAACGACTATGCGGACACCCGCTGCCTCTCCAAAGTCCTCCAAGTAGTCATCTTGCCCAATGTTCAGCGTCAGACTCAACCCTAAATAAATTAAAGTGGCCGTCTATGTCAAGAGACAAAGCTACTTCACTTCACTTCACAGAAACTGGGAGACGATGCAAGCTTTTCAGGTAAAATGACTTCGGGGAATTTTTAAATATAATGAAACAAATTTCGAATACAACCCATCACTGACATGGTAGGACCCCAGCAAACAAAATGGAATATAATTAAACGACGAAACTTACAATGGCAAGGACACACCACTCGCAAGGACACACCACTCGTCACAACACCCCCGACGAAATGTTTACAGTGAATTATCAACGGGGGGGGAGAAAAAAGAAAACCCAAGAAAAAGAACTGGTTCGACATCTAAAGAATGCACAGATGTGTCGCTCAGTGATCTGCTCAAGGTAATCCAGGACAGACACCGGCGGCGAAAGTTGATGCGTCATCCAGACGTACACCTCAGCGAGGTTGTTTGAAAGTTTTCTCAGCCATTTTAAGGAAATTATCACGACAGTTCAATTAGCCTAAACAAGTTATGCTTAACACAGTGGCCCCTGTCGCACTATTAGTTACCGTAACGTGTTCCCGTTAGCTCCTGCACTCGTGGTGGGTGCGACTTGTCCCACTCGGAGTTGAAGAGGTAACAGTTGCCATGGTGGGCGTCGTAGAACGTCGCGAAATCACTGAAGACGTAAAAGTGTGTATTAGTTTTCTTCTTCTGTCCGCTTACTTCTACCGAAGTGTGTCACGTGGCATGTTTTACAATAATTTAGTAATTCAAAATTAGATGATACATAATATCTGCGTATGTATGAGAGAGTACAACGAAGTATCGACACATCAAATAATGATAGTCAGTGCGTGCGTACGTGCGTGCGTGCGTGCGTGCGTGCGTGCGTGCGTGGGTTGGTTGGTTGGTTGGTTGGTTGGTTGGTTGGTTGGTTGGTTGGTTGGTTGGTTGTGTTTTTGTAGTTCTTAGGTCAACATGCATTATCTCACGCACCTCAAGTTACACTTGGAACCAGAAAACTCGCAGTCGAGGATGAGATCAAAATCCGAATATCCCAATTTTTGTTGGCTGCTAGTAGGCAGATTGGCCACAATCTCCATCATTCTATTTGCCTTGAGGAATTCTTTCGTCAGTGGCAGTCGCTTTGGATAGTCATCAACGCCCATGTCATACGGTTTTGGTGGTGTCATTGTTTCTGTAGTAATTGGTTAATATATGTTAACAACATTTTACAAGATTTAACAAAATAGCCAACCACAAAACCAGAGACAGCAAGAGGACAATGAAGCGACTTTCTTATCTCGAGTAAAGCCATATTTTACATGTGTTTCCCGTCCTTGTGATACCTATGTATATGTCAATTTTGTTTTAAACTTATTCACCCTGCAAATATTTGCACAATCAGAATATTATTTGTTTCATTCATATACTGTCCTCTGTGATAGTGAATACATTTTATACCCCATTTACACAGTTTTTCACTAGTGACCAAACAACATCCACCGGTGCCCCCAGGGCACAGTTCTGTCACCTGTGTTTTTCACTATATATATATATATATATATATATATATATATATATATATATATATATATATATATATATATATATATATATACTGACGATTTCAGGAGCAGTAGCTCCACGTGCAGTACAAGTACTCGGATGACTCTGTCTTGGCAATTTTTTTTTAATTCAGAGAGTCATTTTGAGCAGCAGGTCACTGAAGTGACAAGATGGTGTAAGGACAACTACCTAGACTTGAACGTGGACAAGACCAGGGAGATGGTAGTAGACTTTAGAAAGAATGGAGGGAGGTATGGAGGAAGGAATGGAGGAAGGAATGGAGGAAGGAATGGTTGAAGGAATGGAGGAAGGAATGGAGGAAGGAATGGAGGAAGGAATGGAGGAAGGAATGGAGGAAGCTGTGAGATTGTGGAAAAAGTGAACGAGTATAAATATCTTGGCACTGTTTTGATAATAAATTAACTTTTGGATCTAACACAAACTGCGTTGTAAAGAAATGTGATCAGAGAATGTTCTGCATGTTCAGACTAAGATCCTTTCGTGTGAGTCCTACGACTCTGCATATGTTCTATCGCAGTTTTATTGAATCTGTTTTGACATCTTCTTTTATCTGCTGGTGTGGCACTTTGAGTGTGAAGAATAGAGGCAGGTTGAACAGTATTGTCAATAGGGGAAGTAAGGTTGTGGGAGTGAGACAGACTGGACTAAGTGAACTGTATGAGAAAGGGCTTACAAATCATAAGTGACTTGTGTCACATCCTTTCACAGTACAATGAGACACTACCATCAGGCAAAAGACTAAGAGCTTTCACTGCAAAGAAGGCAAAGACACTGAAAATTTTTTCCAATGTCCATCAAGATTCTCAACAAATCTTAAATTATTTGAACGGCACCAGTCTATAATTTAGTGGGTATATTATTTATATAGAGTAAATTATTTTATTTCATGTAGTCACTGAGTAATAATGTATATATTGCCTTGTATATATTTTAAATACATTTCATAATACTTAGTAATGTTAATAATCGGTCTATTTTAAAATTTATATTTATTGTATATCTTTTATTTCTCCTTGTCACCACCACCATCATCAATGTACGAGTGAGAATAGATGAATGTGTGGGATATGAGTCATATTTATTGTATATCTTTTATTTCTCCTTGTCACCACCACCATCATCAATGTACGAGCGAGAGGAGATGAATGTCTGGGATATGAGTCTTATATATTCCAACTGTTACTGCCTATGTACTGTTATATACTGTTTTCATGCATTTTATATGATCACACAACAAAGTTCTCTTTTCAGAAATACAATAAAGCATCTTGTATCTTGTAGTGCTATTACCTACTAACTAGTTCTTCTAGTTGACTTAAGTCAGAAAAAATATTACCGATATTTTCGTAAACATCTAACATCTTAAAAACGGTTTATTCTTCTCTTAATCTCCTTAACTTAACCGCAATGCCACATTGTTCTGTGACACCCATGTCAGTTTTCTGAATGAAGATAATCTACTTGGGACCCGTCATCAACTCACTTAGTGATTTCTTATGACAATTATAAATATTTGTTAAAATTGATTGATACTTAGCAAGGAAGGTGTACATAATTAAGGTTTTAATAGGTTACATATTAACCGTGTTAAAAGGTTAAAAAAAGGTAATTTCTTATACAGCGCAGTATCCAGTCCTTAGGACTACTCAAAGCGCTTTACATTTCACCCCCTGGTAGACCTGTTCATTCCATTGCCATTTCAACTTCTCTAGGCAGCATTCAGCCACGCTGCAATTGCTGCGCGAAGACTATTCGTTCACATATCCACCACTGTCTGTATTTCCAGGTACTCATTTATGCAGCTGACTGAACTGTGACAACGTGGGGTGATCAAACTTGCCAAAGGTTCGAAGCGACCGCAGTTTGATTTGAAACCGGGTTCTCTCGATTGACAGTCTGGCATTGCAACCGCTATGCTACCGCGCCCCACAATTCACTAAATTCACTAGTCTGTTATTTTCTAGCTTGTTTATCGAACCCTTTTTAAATAGTGGTATTTAGACTTTGTACTTACTGCGTTCGCACAGCGCTAAGTGTGTGTGATTGCATTCGTCGTTCTGCCACTGGCCGACGTCCCCTGGACTGACGGTTGTACAACTGGACGGTATTTTTGGGAAGCCGGACTTCCACGCGTGATAGTTTGCCAGATCTCTTTTTCCGTCCCATTTCCAAACAAACGCTTTATTATCTTCCACAACCTTCAGCGATATCCATGGCCTGGAACACAACCAGTGCGTGTTGAGTTTGCATGTTTCTTAGCACGTTGGAAGCGACACTATTATATGGCTAACTCTGAGGAAATATTGTTTGACATCATTTTAGTCTTTTTTCACTTAGATACATTCACTAACTCCCATTCATCTGATGAACGATTTCGTTGTTTTCATGAATAAAGTATGTCATAGTAATTAGCGCAAATTGTAATCAGTAAGTAAAATGAAATGGCAATGTATACTTTGAAAACAAAACAGGCAAATTTCTCAAACGTGTGCAAACGTATGAAATAAAATAGTATTAACTCATACTCGTATTGATTCTCCAGGATGATCTGTTGTTTGAGGTGCTTTATCTTCTCATTCGTGTCTACAACCGCCATTTTGTCGCTACCATAGCATTCTGTCTTCATTTTGTCGAAGGTACCCTCCGGCCCGATGACATAGTAACATGTGAAGTCCACGCCGTCGTGAAACAGCGCCGAAGTATTGCAATATTGCAACAGTTGAGCATCCGTTGAATCTACGCGAGAAGAAGTATTACAAAATAACAGGTTATTCAGATTGCCTGTTTCAGCGAACATGATGTTATATATATATATATATATATATATATATATATATATATATATATATATATAGAGAGAGAGAGAGAGAGAGAGAGAGAGAGAGAGACAGACAGACATATATATATATATATATATATATATATATATATATATATATATATATATATATAGAGAGAGAGAGAGAGAGAGAGAGAGAGAGAGAGAGAGAGAGAGAGAGAGAGAGAGAGAGAGAGAGAGAGAGAGAGAGAGAGAGAGAGAGAGAGAGAGAGAGAGAGAGAGAGAGAGAGAGAGAGAGAGAGAGAGAGAGAGAGAGAGAGAGAGAGAGAGAGACATAGAGAGACAGAGATAAGAGGGAGAGAGAAGGAGACAGAAAGAGAGAGAGAGAGAGAGAGAGAGAGAGAGAAAGAGAGAGAAAGAGAGAGAGAGAGAGAGAGAGAGAGAGAGAGAGTGTGTGTGTGTGTGTGTGTGTGTGTGTGTGTGTGTGTGTGTGTGTGTGTGTGTGTGTGTGTGTGTGTGTGTGTGTGTGTGTGTGTGTGTGTGTGTGTGTGTGTGTGTGTGTGTGTGTGTGTGTGTGGTGCGGCACGTGCAATTAAGATGCTGTGATATGGCGTGATATTTTTAATTATAGTTTCAAATGATTACGTCATAGTAAATCATATAAGTGCATAGACTAAGCACCATAACTTGTTTTCCTTTATTAAATGTGACGTTACGATTGAAAATCGAAATATATAAAACAAAAAAGTAAGTGACCCTCCGGTAGAGGGAGGCACGGCCGACCTGTTCCATTAGTTCGTTCACACAGCGCGTATTTTGCAAACGTGCAGTTCGCACTCATCCACCAATAGTCCTTCATGTAGGCGCACGTGGAAGGCGACACCAGGGGATAGTCTTTAGCCCAGCCGTTGTATTTCATATCTTTGCCATCACCCCACACCCACGTCGACCGGTACGGGCCGTCGTGCTTTTGAAGCCAAACCCACAGTCTGAAACGACACAAGATTTAACAAGATTGCCATCCAAGGCAAAGACCTAGATAGCGAGTGGATAAGGAAGCCATTGGTTTATCGAGAGTCCACATTTTTTTAATCTATGTGTAGCTCTACAAAGATATGTGTAAATCTTGTTTTTAAACGTATTCACACTGCATTTACACAATATGTAGATAATGTGTTCCATTTATTCCATATTGCTAGTTTAATTTGTTTTCATTATGACATCAACATCAGAATAAAAAGTCAGGGTGAAATTGTATTACAACAGTTTGACCATCAATACCTGCCGATAGCATCGATAATTATTTTTTCCTTGCATAATTTGTATGTACGCAGTATCCGTAGCGTGCATCTACCTGGAGGTATTGGCAGGTTCTAATATTTTCGTTTGCTTGATATGTTCAACCTTCTTCTGTGTATCAAGTGTTGCCAAATGGCCGGTCTCTCTTTTGCAAAGATCGACCGCTTTCTCAAAGGTGTTCTTGTCGAGCAGACTTGGAATCCAGTAGCAATGGAAGACGCCGTCTTGCTCGAACCATCGATTTGGACAGACTGAATCACAATGTTGAAACTAACATCAATGGACATATTAGCGCTAATGCTAAACACAAGCGTACTTGTATGTAGACAAAATAACAAAACTAAAATACATAAATACATACATACATACATACATAAAATATATCCACTAACTATGTCACAAAATGTACATGATATCTTATCCGAAGACAAAATGCTAATCAATGTTGATGGGTCAGCTCCAAACTATCTGAATCACATTCTCAGTAAGTCAGATGACAATAATGAAGACATGGCGATCAGATATACTGTAAGCTCTCAACTGCCACTAGAGCTTTTACAGCAGGTATATTAATGAGTAATATATCATATTATCTAGTATATTTAATAAGCTTTGACAAATTACGATCCAAAGAAAGTACACCCAAACATATAAAACTTAGGACAAACAACGAAAAGTCTATTCTAAATGACTGTGAATCTGTAGCCCAATCGGGCATTATGGTAAAACACAATCAGGATATTCACTCAGATCCAACCATTAATTATGAAACAATTGAAAGCATATTCATCCAGTTGTACGTAAATCACTTTCCAGTTAAAACAGTTCGCTATAATAAGCATAAACATAAAAAGTTCAGCTGGATAACAGCAGGAATTGTTAGATCAATTAGATATAAAGACAAACTATATAGGAAACTAAAGCATACTCCACAAAGTGACACCTCTTACAATACCATATCGGTCAATCTTCGTGTATATAAAAAATATTTAAACAAAACTATCACAAACGCCAAAAAGATCTACTACGGAAACCTATTTGATAAATTCAAAGCAAACGCCAGGAAAACATGGGACTTTTACATAAATGGATTGTGTGTTACCAATACCACGGAGATAGCACATAAGTTTAACGAGTTCTTTGTAAATGTTGGCAGAAAACTGGCACATACAATTCCCAGCACAAATACACAAACAACTTTTACTAGTTATTTAAAGAACAAGTCTCTCTCAACGTTTAATTTCAAACCAGAAACCAGTGCAGGTCATGACTCAATTTCAACAGTTTTAATAAAAAGAATTTCAAAAGAAATTCACTAAGGCTACAAATGATCACCATGTTCTGCCTTCCGATAAACGTTGACAATAATATAAAACATATTGTAGGCAATGTACGCACACGGAAAACAACCATTGTAGGTGGCTCTCGCGCTAGCGGCACATTTTAAAACCCTTAGTGAGAGTCTCCTGGCAGTTGTTTTATGTTCAAGAAAAAAGTCGTATGTATTTATTTCTGTCGAATAAAGAAATTCCAGTTCCAGTACACACATACATACATACATACATAGACTCACTCACACATCCACACACACACACGCACGCACACACGCACGCACGCACGCACGCACGCACATTCACCGTCATCCTTTGAACGGGAAGGTAGTCGGGGTACCTTTTCCACATATTCTTCGTCAGCGTTGTCTGTCTTCTGTTGTGCGTAATACGGTCAGTAAGGTTTCCTTGATCGATTCTTGTGTATTATCCAGTCAGTTTTTCCTCTGGCGGTTCCGTCTTCTTTTGCCTAACAGCGTGGCTATTGAAATGGCATTGTGTCGGACAATGTGGCCATACCAGGAAAGTTGTCATCAATTCAACAAGACTCTGAAGCTTTCGTGTCAAATGATTGTATGCGTCTCCCTGTCCCTTGTCCTTGTTTTGATTGTCTGTGTTGAGGTACCGTCTTTGCTTAAGGTGAACTTAATATATTCGAATGAGTAAGGTTTTAACGAGGTTCTGGCTGTTCATCATGATATTACTGTTCACAAGTACATCCCATAAGCTCTGCTTTTGCCACATACGCGCCCTCTCGCTCGCTCACTCACATACACACCATGGTAACTTGCACGTGTATCCATACCAAACGGTGCCGCTCTCTTCTTCCTCCTCCGTTTGTCGTCGTTGATGAGTCGACTCAAGGCCGAGCTCCCGGACACCGCTGACTGCTTCACCGGGTTCAGGTTACAGATCGTCACGGCAGGGAAGGTCAGCTGACGACGCGTCACCAAGGCAACACTGACGTCAGTCTGGTACGAGAAGAACTGGATGCTGGACACGGTCAGATGGAAGACGAGGACTATTACACAGATGGCTGTGATCAGACCCCAGAAACACCTCTTCACCACTCCTGCAAAGACATCAAGAACATAATAATATATCCGCTGGGAAACTAGTACTGCGTTTGAGTAAGATAACACTAAAACGTAATACTGGACATAACATAGTGTTGAAGATATGTGCATGAATATTAAGTAACACTAATAATCAAATCGTATTTTTGTTGTTCCGTTATTTTATATTTTTTTTACAAAAGACTCAGTAACAGTAACAGTAACAGTAACAGTAGATGTCACAACGATTTCTCGCAATGTCAACATACAACAGGCATTAACACTTTCAACTTGTCAATCAGGATACGAAAGCACGCACGCACGCACACACGCACGCACGCACGCACGCACACACATACAGAACAACATCGCAAGTCTACCGTAGAGTGGAATAGGCCGAATTAATGAAAATGCATTAATCAACATACCAACAACCAATTTCAGGTTTACATTCGGTGGCACCCAATCATAGCCCACCCAATCATAGCCCACCCGATCATAGCCCACCCAATCATAGCCCATGCAACATGTCAGCCCCAAAACGGTATTAATGGTCCATTAACGGTTGCTGTAAATATTGGTCATTCTTCGCCTTGGCAGCCAAAGATGTTTACACTCGACGGCCATTGTGTCGGGCATTCTTCGCCGTGACAGCCCACGATGTTTACATTCGGCGGCCATTGTGTCGGCCGTTCTTCGTCGTGGCAACCCACGATGTTTACATTCGACAACCACCTTGACCTTGACCTTGACCTTGACCGATACTTCATTGTTAACTGCGCCTTGAACTCGAGACGTTACCAAATATACTATGTATGCCAGGTTGCGTCAGGCGCAATTTGTTTCATGTTTCTTAGGTAATGTGATCTTGTTAGTACCAGGTGAAATGTTGCGTCTCCGGGACATGTAGACCATAGCATTGTGAAGCATATAAGTACATTGATAGTGTTTAAAACATAACTATTACAATTAACGATCCGTTTTGAATATTGTTTACTTGGCAACCCACAAATACAGTAGCATCAAAACACTTATATTGGCACCACATTAAAATATTATATTCTATAGTTTGGAACGCCCCTCTGGATAGTAATTATATGGCATGAACATTACATAAAACAGTATCGCAACTTTAAATAAAGTGTCACGCACCTAAGGAATGTCCTTAATAGAAATCGTCAAATTACGACAATAACGTCTTTTCAATATGTAAGCAAACCTTCCAGAAGTTATGTGTGAGAGAACGAAAAGGAAGAGAGTTGGTTTGTCAGCAACAGCGACTGGGATGTCTGATGAGTTTCATTGGTAGGAGACTAGGACATGCACTTACCGCATTGCTTTATATCACAGTGATAGCGTTAGACAGCAGGAAAATCAGCATGAAATGTGTTCATAGCCACATAATGAATGCAGACGATATGGCCGAAATAGCATATAACACACATGAATTAAAACAACAAGCGCTGGAGCAGTTGTAGGAAGTGTCCGAGAATCACGGAATATTAAAGTTGCCCTAGTTCACTCTACAAGAATGAATACCCACCTTCAGATAACAGGTGGAGATTTTATGTCGGACATGCTTAATTGGACATTCACATTTACTAGTCGCGCATACAAAGGCACATCATATTGCTTTGTGCGTCGACGACACACGTCGTGTTTTGCTTCACTTACCAACGGCTCTGCTGACGTGCGGAACGCCGTGCGATGTCGTTGTGTCCGTGAAGCCGCGCCATACACTGCCCGGCCCGACGCTCTGTTTGTCCGGCGCAGCGTCCGACGGCGTCAGAAAGGTGTACAACTGCTTGTCCGCTTTCCTCTCCATATTACCTGTATCGTAACACAAACCACTGGACACTGTTCGCGCTAGAAGTTACATTTACGACTTAGTTTTCAACTGGTGTAACAGAAAAGCAGTACTTAAATATCAACATTATTTCTTGCTAAAATATGTTAATTTGCCATTTTCAATTAAAAAAATTTCAATTCAATTATATACTTCCAAGTAAAAAGTACAAACAAAGAAACTACAAAGCAATATACAATAACATTTGTCAACCTGGCATACGTTCTCAGCATTTAATTTTACCGCAGATATAGCGCCTTATATATGTTCTTGCTTAACGGAAATACTTAAAATGATACGAACATCATGTTGCGAAAATGTTGACGCTGTTGTTGCATAGCCATGAACGTCTTACCTTTTAGGAACGGATAACACTGTGATTATTTCTAGTCCAACGGTTCATGGTTCACTGGACAATTCGCAAAGAACTTAACGAGGTCCTTGCCCGATCTTTAGTATAACCGAACTGAATAAATCCCATATGCAATGTTTAATTGAAAAGCATTGAGTGCACAGCGAACAATGACCCCATCGCGGGTCAATATTGCCATTTGCGAAGTGTACGTGCAACAGTGTGTTACAGTGTACGTTAGTTTTAAATTACCGTCGATATCAAACATGCCTGTTAAACATAGTTCACACATGAAAGTCCGTCTATTCGAATATGTTAACCAGTGCAAGGAACACTTACATATGCATTTGCTTAAAGTGCCCTTAACAAAAATAAATATGTATAATTCTACAAAAAAATCATAGAAATAATTATTATCATTTTTATTATTATAATTACTACTGCACCGCAAGTAGCATGTCCATAAATCGCACGTGCGCGAGTTGTGAAGTTCGCTTCCGTCAATCGAATTATTTCGTCAGTGAAAGAGAAACTGTAAATGATAAAATACTTTACATACCGCGGTGGTGACGCAGAACAGTATTGTAAACACCCCTCGTAATGTTCCATAGCATTTAGGTATATACCCCACCACTCTGGCGTTAATGTCATTTGTCATTTATGAATACCTCCTTACTGAATTACATGACACGAAAGGTACTGTTGACGCTATATTTATATAGTATGTTGTGTGGCGCGACTGCTCTGACGTCAGGGTTGTCGGCGGTTGATTTCGTTTCCAGAAAGTCATATTTATCGGCACGTAACATATTTGGTGATTTTGACTCTGTAAGGGAGACCGGGGCCATCACATTTCAGTGTGGCGATTCAAATTGTTTTAATGCCAACGAAGCCGCAAACATCTCAGTGCATAAACGGATTTTGACTGCAATACACACATGCGCAATGATACGTTTTATGAGGTCTCCTGGGGTATTACAATTTCCCCCGATGCGGGGCAAGTATATGTTTTCCCATTTCCCATACCGTGCAAATTGATCACTCTTTCTCAACACTGCTGTGACGTTTCATTGTAGTTGAAAGTAATTGCAGTGTACTCGCATTTTACAGTAGATAAAACATCAGTTGATTAATTATTTTACAAAATGCCCGTGAGAAACATGCTATGTTATGATGCATGTAATATGCGATGTTGCATGTATTGAAAAAAGTGATGCTGTCCTATGTTTCCAAAGTCTAAAATATATAGAGGCAAAATATATATCTTGGTTAGCTATTTGTTCATGCAAAACATGTCATCCGACAGCAACGATGTGACACAACGATGTGACACAACGGTGCTATTTGGCGGCCAGGTTGGATTTATGCAAATGAACTGTTCACCTAACCAATGTTGTATGTATCTAAAACGTAATGCACGTAGCGCATTGAATAATTCAAATAAGTGATCTGAAAGAAAACATATGGCAATATATTGATATTTGGTGGATATTTTGGATTTATGGAAATGAACAATTTATGTAGTCAAATTTCAAGATATTCTAAATGCCGCCTTGTGTTCAAAAACCTTATAGAATTTTAAATCACTCAAATACGTGATCTAAAAGCAAACATTTGGTAAGATGTTGCTGCAATTTGTCAAACCTTAGTCAACATTAAACCTTAATAATATATATTTTTTGTCTGGTCTATTACACACGGGATCAGGTTGCAATATGGTGAATCTGCTAATGCTCTATATTCAATGGTGTCGTTTTTATGTGTCTTAAGTAGGGTAATGTTGCAATTAACATTTCGCTTAAAGTATTCGTAGCTAATATAAACGCGAACATGTATTTCTTTCCGTCAACCTGACAACAGTCTAAACACGGAGCGGTTGGCCAAGAAGTCAACATTGATTAAACATAATAAATCATGACAAAGGATGCCGATTACACAAGTAATGTGGAATTATCATATCAAACGCATTACACGACCGTGTTTCAAAGGAGTAAAAAAGAAAAGTAGGACCGTTTTTTTTTTTAATTATTGCCCCAACTTGGTTAACGTTACCATCAGAGCTGACCTTGTTTGACATTACGTACAGTGTTAGTTGTATTCAATTATTTCTCAATCCCTCTTCTCTTCCTCTTCATCTCCATTTCCCTTTCCCTCACCTTCTTCCTCTCTCTCTCTCTCTCCCTCCCTCTCTCTCTCTCTCTCTCTCTCTCTCTCTCTCTCCCTCCCTCGCTCTCTCTCTCTCTCTCTCTCTCTCTCTCCCTCCCTCTCTCTCTCTCTCTCTCTCTCTATCTCTCTCTCTCCCTCCCTCCCTCTCTCTCTCTCTCTCTCTCTCTCTCTCTCTCTCTCTCCCTCCCTCCCTCCCTCCCTCCCTCCCTCCCTCCCTCCCCCCCCCCATTTTTTGCGTTCCATTTTAAATGGGGCTTCCTAGAAATGCGCAGAATGTGTTCCTAACTCCAGTGAAACACCCGCATTTGACTCTGGATATGACATCAGAATCAGAAATTGGTTCACCTGAATAATTAATCACCTGCAAGCATTGTCGGCATACTGGGATACACATGTTCGTGAGGTATTGAACCAAAGTGAATATCGCGGCTTATTTCAAGATCTACTGATATACAATCAAATCACATCTCTAGAACCATTTATAGCTAATTTTGGCGGAATGTATTTGGATATCATGCTTTGTTTGCTCAGGGGAACCTGTCCCATCTCTGTTTTACGCGGTATTTTCTGCATTGTATTATTATCTTGTATACCATTGTATTATTATCTTGTATACCATTGTATTATTATCTTGTATATCATTGTATTATTATCTTGTATACCATTGTATGCTGTAATTTGTGCTTGTCATTATATGATGTATTTTCCTGTTTGCCAACGTACGATCTATTTCATTGTTTGTTTGCCGTCGTCGACAATAATCTGTGAATGCTTATGCTCAAACATAGTTGAATAAATATTAAGGTGTGGGGCTACATCGACTGTCACTGCCAGGCGACTTGATCTTCGTCTTTCACGCACTTTGAAAGGGCCATCCACACAACGTTTGTCCCATACACCCCTGTTGTTAATCCGGCACTGGATGATAGCTTTTATACTGGTACTACACTTTGAAATATTGACCATTTAGTGAGACCCACCACTGCACTCTCCGAAACCATGTTTGCAGGGCAACTGTTGAATCTATCTGTGCAGGTGAATCCATTTCTGTAACTGACTAGGATTTCCTTGATCCAATAGGTAAGTGGTCATGTGCTGTCCCTTTCCAGCTGTAACTTTTGCGTAAAGTCTTTCTGAAAACCAGTGCGTTACAACAGGTTCAGAATGACCGCGTACACACCTTTTTGAGTGTATGTCTTCATCGTTTGGTACGATGCACATAATGGGTGCTCATAGCCTCCATACAGAACATTACTAACGTAAAATGGTCTCCTCGTTCGAGAAAAACATTGTAAACACATTGGTATGTATGCAGCCTATTATGTGATTCTCACAAAATGACCCACACATTGAACTCTCGCGCATATTTAATATTAATTAACTTCTATGGCGCATATATCCTCAGGAATCATTAAGCATAATCGTGAACAGGGACGCGCAAAAGCCAGTATCAGAACGAGGGACAACCGAACATTTATGGTGGAAATGCAATTTGGAATAAATATGTCTTGAGTTTTTATAGGAAAATAGCTATAGTTTCACACGTTTTCAAAGTGACAGTTCATTCCAGACCATAGGCGCAGCGACAGAGAAAACACGTTTACCCAAGATGTTTTGTTTTAGGTACAACAAGTTGTTGTGAAATTGATCATCTGAGCTGCATAGGGATATTTGAAAGATGCAGGAGACTAGCCAATTAGGGCGGTTGTTGTGTAGATAGTTCTTGAAGATGACAGCCAATTCCCAATTAGAAGAACATTTTCACAAAGATGAAATACTCAGGGAATGTGTGGCGTTGGCATAAACATATTTAAGATCTTTTTAAGATCACAACTTTAAAAAATTGAAGACATTTTTAATGACAAATTCAATACAAAAACTGGAAGCAGTAAATAATTATATTATTGAATGGAGGGCAGCATTGGCTGAAGTATTGTTGAACAGAAGGCAGCAGTCAGAAAAGTGCATTATCCAAGAGAAGGCAGCACAGGCATAGGTAAATATATTATCCAACAGAGGGCAGCACTGACCAGGTGCAGTAAGAAGTAATTTAGCATTGCTGCCATGCGATCAACAATCATCAGATGGCAGAAGGTTGTCTTGATCTCCTTGGTGAGCAGCTCGAGACATTGGATTGTCTCGCTGCCCATGATGTTGTGGAAGCGAGCGAGCATGCTCAGATGATGGAACTCGTTCTCTGTCTCCTGTCGTTATTATAGTTTTCAGTATGGAATAACAACTGGCTATATAGAATTTTATTACAGAACACATGCTGGACTATTCCAAAAATAATGTTACAAGTTCATTCGAGTGAGCTGAAAAAGTGAGTGTATTCGAGTGTCGTACTAGAATACAGACTATTTCAAGCTGAAGTAGCTCATATATGTGTGTTCTGCCCAGCACAGGTGGTGGTTCCTTGTGTACGTAAGCAACTCCAACAACTACGTAGGACATAGATTGTTTGCATGAATGCACGATTCTCATTTACCTTTATCAACAGGCTAAACTCAATTTTTTTCTGCACAATTACCATTTTTATTTAATAGGGGTAAGACCACAGTTGACCTTCCTGTTTACTGTTTCACACGAATTTAGGGCACGTGAAATTGTGAAATGTGAACTTAATAAATTCATATTATGTGACATGGGTGCCTTTGAGCATGAATATTCACAGGTTTGTTTATAGAAGCTATTGGCTGTGAAATAGTGCATTTTTTGGAGAGTTTAACTGGCGGAGGGATTTATGGGAATTTTTCTGCTATGGGCCACGTGGGCGCAGGAATACACGGCTATTTTTGTAAATATTGATGGGCATCGCACGTGGGGGCATTTTAAAAGAGCTGGAGGTATGTGATTTTGATAAAAGTGGGTGAGCATGTCAATGAGATGATGGCAGTTGCTGCACATTTATTTCAGAATTTTTGATGGTCAGGTTTTCTTATAATCAGACAAAACGTTAACATGGCCACCAATGCAATTCCCAAATATGGTCTGACTCCTAAACCGCAGCGTGGATGGTTGATTAGCACTAGCAATAGGGAGTGAGAACGATTGCTCTCTTAACAATTATACCCTGCATAATTTGCCACGATTATCGAAGAATATAGGTTGGCACAAATGTTTAAATTTAATAATAGTATAGTGCCAACCTGTCCACCTCTCGTAATAGGACAATGTACATTCTCCAACTTGCACAGCATTGAATTCCCCGCTCCATAATTTATGCGATCGATCACTGAACTCACTCGTCTATGTGCATTTCTACTGAATTTAACATTCTTCGGCAATGAAGCACTGAATGATCGGTTAATGGATTCATTCTTGTCAGTTGTAAGTCTGTGTCGTGTCATCTGGAGTGCTGACTTTCCAAGTCGCATTTCTATTTATCCTTCAAGTGTTGCTCGGTCTTCATCGTCATACTGTGTCTGACCGAGATGTTTTGTGTCAGCCTGCCGTTCTGTCGCGACTGTTGGCATGGCATCCTGTAACCCATGAAATGCTTTCGCATCACCGTCTGTTGCAACGAATTTTAGTCCGACCTGTTGCTGGGCAAAGCTCACTACGATTTGACGGCCTATTTCATATTGTGATATTGGATCGACCACACGAATCGTGGCTGTACATCCTTGATGGCCTGGACACGACACATTTTAACCTTGATTGCGAAGCGATGAGCCTAGTTTGCATAGCTTGTTCTCCATGTGAAAACCTAGAATCTTATGCTTGTCCGTCTGCCATTCAGTCGCGGTTCGCACTGCTTGGCTTGCACCCTGTCCACAACCGTAGATGTTTTCAGAGATGTTGAGTTGTACCTCACATCCATGCTTATATTGATTGGTGCGTTTGCTGGAAGACCACGCAGAACATTTATCTCTCTGGTTTTATCCCTCTTCTGCTGTAGGTCATCAGTCGTGGACTGAGAAGTAATTGTGGCAACCCGGTTTGATTTCCTTTGCATCCCGCTTTGATTTGGGGGAGGTGTGTTTGTTGTGGCCAGAATGTGTCGCAACTTTGTGTTTCCCATAGTTGTATCTTGTAGTCCTACATGGATGGCTACATTTGGAGCACACGGTTTCTGACCACGACTGCCCGTGTTTACTTCGGAATACAGTTTGTACATACGTGACTTGTGGTGACAGGCTGTACAGGACAATGACTGTTGCCAACACAAACCAAATTTGTTCTCATGTACTTAGAAGTGTGGAAGAATACATGTGTCCTCTCTGCTAGCATGCTCTTTAAAGCAATCATTCCACATTGCTGTATTTTTGTCCACACTAAGTAGACGCAGTTCAGAAACTGCATGAGTATCTGTCTGTACGTCAGCTTGAAGATAGATGTATGTTAAGTCAGGGCATTGATCAAGCTGTAGCCGTAGAATTTTGCTCGTGCCTGGCCGGCCATCTGCGTCGAAACTGCCAGCAATCCTGAAGGAGTGGTTTGTCAAAAGTCATCCTGGCTTAGCCGTGGCAACCAAACCCCACTGCTAACCCCACTGGGTTCCTGTTGGATTGCTTCATCTGATGGTTTGTGGTAACAGTGGCCGGTCTTGAAGCCGCCAATTTCCATCTTAATTCCACCAGCAGGTGGACATTTCTCCTCACTCTTTCTACTACTTCCACCACCAACACCACACCACCACCACCACCACTACTATCATGTGTTGTCTCCTCCATTGTAAAATCCCAGGTAAATCCAAGTAAATTTACTATTGAAAGTGACAAAACCGTTATCTGAATGCAAAGACGTCTAATCCGCCTGAGAACCCAGATGACAGTGACAGGAGACCAGTATATTGGGGGGGGGACATATTCAAACTAGTGCAGCCTCCCTCTGATAAGTTACATCAAAGCAGAACAAGTCACATTATAATATAATTACTTAGCAGTCAACTTTTGTTTATTTCGGTTAATTAGACACAGTCACCTTTACTCAAGTCCATGTGAAGAGCACACATATATTGGGAGTTGAGAAAATCTTGGACAGGCCCAGCTGTTATCTGATATGACCTAGTGAGCTGACCTATCTGTTTCACAGCACAGGGAAGGGGAGTTGTTTCTGAGGACTCCACTAAGTAGGTTATGTAATGTTATGCAATTCGACAAGTTGAGGTGTCTGGCTTTTCAGTAATCCACACTCAAAGGTGATATTTGGGTCTGTTTACATAGGTGTATTGTGGCACCAGGTAAAACAAGTATTATAATTTTCAGTATGGAATAACAACTGGCTGTATAGAATTTGATTACAGAACACATGCTGGACTATTCCAAAAATTATGTTACAAGTTCATTCGAGCGAGCTGAAAAAGTGAGTGTATTCGAGTGTCATACTAGAATACAGACTGTCTCAAGCTGAAGTAACTCATATATATGTGTTCTGCCCAGCACAGGTGGTGGTTCCTTGTGTATGTAAGCAACTCCAACAACTTTTATGGCACTAAAAAACTTTGCAAATAATAAATATTTTTTTTTTAATCAAAAAAAGGGTTGTACACTGCACAACATATTTTATCACACCGAAGTGTTTAAATGATTTGAAAATGTTTGCATCCGTCTCCATTTGACACGCATCTTCACGCAACCTGTCTAAAAAAGGACTGCGAACTATTGAGATATGGCTCCTCCATGTTAATTCATAGAGTGACGCAGCTCGGTATACTCTAGCTCTGGCGTTACTCACTGTCACCACTCCATTTTGTGTAGGCGTTCCCGCAGCCAATCAGCGTCATTACAGAGACGCTACAATAAACAAATTAGTTGTCTGATTTAACTTTTCAGTTTGACAGTTATGTCAATATAATCAAAGTTTAATTTCCCTCACAATTAAAAGTATCATATACATTAACGATATGTGTAATGTGTCATCGTTAATTAAATCGATTGTATTTGCGGATGATACTAATTTATTTTACTCTGGAAAGGATTTGACAGAAGTGTGTAAAACAGTATCAAACGAAATGGACAAATTATGCATATGGTTTCAAGTTAATAAGCTGTCTTTAAATATTGCCAAAACCAATTTTATGGTATTCGGTAACAAAAAGTGTGAAAACAATCACTTGGCCAGTATAAATGGTATGTACATTAATAGAGTGTATGTTAAAAAAATTTTTGGTGTACACATTGACTGCCACTTGAATTGGAGTGAACATATCAACCTCATAAAAAATTTAATTTCGAAGAATGTATCTGTAATGTATAGGGTTAAACACTTATTGACTAGTTCTGCATTGCACTCTTTATACTGTACTCTCATATTGCCATACTTAAATTATTGTTGAGAAATTTGGGGCAACATCTATAAGACTCAAATACGACCTTTGCATATTATTCAGAAAAGAGCTGTTCATATATATCTAAAGGCAGACTATAGGTCTCATACAAGACCGATGTTTTATCAGCTGAAAACTTTAGCCGTACATGACATGGTGGCTTTCAATAGCATGGTGTTTATGTACAAGGTATTACAATAATTATAATAATAATCCAGCCAGCTAATATTATGTTGTACTTCCAGAAAGTTAATGCTGGTCACTATCACAACATCCTGTAAGGTTTGGTCAGCCTAAAATTGTACGAACAGAGATAGCGGTCATTGCAGACATGTTTAATCAATGATTTAACGTTAGCATAAAGAAAACCCAGGTTGGTACAACTTATGTAAGGCAAGCTACTTTTTTTGCCAGTTTGCAGCTTTGCTTATTGTTTAGTATACACAATAGGGAGGGGTAGAGTCGCCCCGACTGTAATAATAACTGGACTGTCAAACGGGAGAAATGTTTACCCGATTTAGAATTCAGGCCATAAGAAACTAGTTTAGTTGGCAACTGACCGTCCCCAAGGACACAAGAAGGTCTCCCAGTCCTGGGGGGTTCAGAAGGTGACCGGATACCTTGCATACGGCGGTCATTTCCAGCATGTACGGGGATGACGGTTGTATATGGACATCGGCCAATAACGGCTTTCTCGATTTCCTAAAATGGTTAACCGCGCCTCCACTGAGGCGGGGTTCTTCTGAAAGCTCTGGTATAAATAGGCCAGAAATAGACTCATAAAGCAACGGGTGCGCGCGATCTAAATTACCACGCACCTCGTTCAATTTGGACTCAAAATTATCGGCAAGGATGGGCCACGCCGGCCCATACCTACCTTACCATTAGAAAACTAAATTTATTGAAGACTTTTAAATGTTAAATGGGAGACACAAGAATAATGGTAGAGAACCAGTCTATGTCGTACGATCAACACTTCTGCGTTAATAAAATCTTGCGAACCTGGAAGATGCGTTCACGGCTTATTATACCGATCTGATCGTCTGTGGTATTATCAGTAAGCAGCTAGACGATCTGGCGAGCGACAAAAACAATTACTACACAACTGTGAGTATTCTCAACGAATGCACGCGCCCTTAAGAGAAGCGAGAATCTTACAATCCGTATGAAAAATTTATAAGATTTAGTAAGACTACTAAAAAAGCTGATTGTATCAGTATAAAAGGACCAAAGATGTGGAATGACCTGCCTGCTGATATTAAGTTGTGCAATTCGATTTATAATTTTTTTTTAAGTGTACAAAGCCTTAATCTTGCATAGATATGAAATATGAATTAATTGCATTAGTGTCATGGTTACATGTTATATATGTATATTATTTTATTTTCGTATTAAATACCATACCTTTTTGGGTAGTTAAGACTTAGCTTAATTAAGTAATTTTTCTTATAAGTATGGAACCAGGGCAATTGTATACTTTTTGGGGAATGCAATTTATAAGTTTACAACTTCTTGCATTTCCCTTCAACATTTTCTGATTGTCGTTCTTTAATTATATTTTCTTTTACTTTAGTGGTAATTAGGCTTATAACTGTGTATGTTTACAATTTATCGAAAATGTACATTAATTATGTTGAATAAATTCAATACAATTCAATACACTCTGCATACTGCAACGACAGTATCCATACACACAATCAACCTACTAAAAATTTTCGTTAAACATCCTATACATAAAATAAATAAAACTATCAGATAAAACCATTTCAGCAACATTAATGATACTAGTCTTTTAATCGAATGTACCACCCACAGCGCATGCGCACAGTCCACCACAAACTCCTGCGTTAGCCCAAGTTTGGGCTGTTTGGAGTAAACCACTTGAGACTTGAGACTTGAAAAGAGCCAGTGCGTCTACCAATAATTCGATGGTGCCATCTGGTGGTGAATATTATCATAACTTACACAGAATGGCGACGTCTAGGAACGGTTCGTGCCGCGACACGTGAGCAGTATGAATTAGTCGTCAGTCAGATGTTCGAGAAAATGGCAACACTTCAGACATTTGGTGTCGAGCATCCATATATTGTAGGATCTGCGGCATTGGTCGGCGTCGTCATCGTTCTGGTGTGGCGTATGGTACCGAAATCGGGCCCCAACCCGTTCAGGAAGGATGTTAGCCGTGCGTCGGGACCGCTCATCACGGATAAGGCGGCCAGAAATAAAGTTCTCAAACAGGGCAAGTTCGATGTTACAGCAGCCTTAACATATGGAATAATTATGACCAAGGCAATAATATCGAATAATTTCGACGAAAATATAACTATAAACACATATAATATTATGCTTAAAATAACAATTTTTTTAATACTTGTCTCAACGTCACGAGACGCGCAAAGCCAAGACAAAGTCCAAAGCGAAAATGAAGCAAACAGAAACTGCTCTGCCTCTGGCCTCCACGAAGTGCTAACACGTAAAACTAACAAACTACTCTGCTCCATGATTCGTGAATCATTTCAAATCACAATGTTCACATGCATTTGACCATTGTCGAGAGACACATGCAAACAGAATAATTAGGTGAGACAAAAAATCACTCCCAATGATTCTAAGCCTAAGTAATAAACCAGACCACCTTTTGACATTTTGCATAGTTCTGTATGTGATACCTTGACAGGTGACATCTTCTTATTGAATCTAAAATAGAAAATAGTTAACATGCACTAATGTGATAACTAATATATTGTGTTTATTTGTGGAACAGGATTTTCCAGAAAAATCGTGCCAAATGATCTGGACGCAATTGTTATTGGGAGTGGAATTGGAGGGTTGACAGCAGCAGCAGTGCTCTCCAAGATTGGGAAGAAGGTGCTGGTGTTGGAACAACATGACCAAGCAGGGGGGTGTTGCCATTCCTTCGAGGAGAAGGGGTATGAGTTTGACCCAGGTGAGGTCTTGGCTGATGATTTATAACATACTTTAGAAGTTTAGATGGATATTTTTCCTTTGGCTTTTGGATATGTTTTTATGTTTTTGTTACGTGAATAACCTGTTGTGCCATTACATGGTGATTCCAGTTCGCTCATCTGTATAAATCACGAGTACCTGGGGGTGGATATGTGAATGATTAGTCTTTGTAGCGCAGCTGTATGCTTCCAGAAAGTCAAATTACTGTTGGAATGAACAGGTTTGCCAGGGAGTGAAGTGTAAAGCGTTTTGAACAGTCCCAAAGACTATATACAGCGCTATATAAGAATGTTTAAAAAACTCCATGGAGCCAGTTTGGTGACTTCAGAAAGAAATATTGAACTTTTGTGATTGAAAGTAGTTTTGTTGCAGGCATTCACTACATTGGAGACATGACTAGCACCCGCATGCTTGGCTGTCTCTTCAGCCAGCTGACCGAAGGACAGGTGGAATGGGCTCCTCTGGACCAAGAACTCGATGTTGTATGCAATACTATGTATTTCTAATCACATGTGTTAGATTTGTAGCCATTGCAGTCAAAGAAAGTCTACATATATAACATAATAAATTATATACATATGTGGCTTTAAATTCCTAAGTAGTACTTTTGTGAAGATCCCAGCATATCTGTTGTTCTAACTATGAATACCACTTGCTGCTACAAGCTACTATTGCTAGCAGGTAAATGTTACACATACATATTGATCGCTTCATGGGTTCTGTTTCTAACCATTTAGAATGTTTATTTTCTATTAATTAACTGTTTGGAATGTTTATTTTCTATCAGTTAAATGTTTATCATTCTTCCAGCTAGCTCTAGGGGAACCTGGGAAACAAAAGTTCTACCCATTCGTCGGGGGAAGTCGGGAGACATGGAAACAGGGATTGTTGAAGAACTTTCCCAATGAAGAAGCAGCTTTGGATAAATACATAGCAAAGTTGAAGGTGGGTATTGAATTTATTGCAATGTATTTTTAAGTTAATGATTAGCCAATTTATCTGACAGTCAAGGTGATGCCTTTGTGACTGCTGGACAAACACATGGTCATTAATGCCAACCGTATTTAATTATAATGTATTTACAATGACATCCATTTGGAACGAAAACAAATGATAAAATACTTTGCACCCCAAAATGCTCAAGTTGGTTCCACAATGCATATAAACTAATACAGATTCTTTAATATGGATGCCTGGGACCAGACATAATAACACCACTAAATGGAAGAAACATTTAAACCAACAGCAAATTTGCTTAACCCACATGTGTGCGTAATTTTGTATATGTTGGTTACCTTTGTTCGGGCAAACATTTTATTAACACAGCTTTTTTGTACCAAATAAAACTTTTTTATTTATTGCTAAAATCTCACAATTTCGTACATGTCCAAGGACAACAACACATACAATAAGTACATGAAATAGTAAAGGGACGTCAATGATACATCCAGAGAAAAGATATAAACTTCTGAATGGATAAGACAAAGATTGACTTAGTGTGATGTCTATGAATAAAGCATGGTCTACGAGTGAATTTGCGAGCTGACCAAAAGTTCAGTGAGGTGCTTCGAGCTCGCGTAGCAGCAAAGCCGGCAGTATGTCACCATTGTGAGTTGATTGTGTATTCATGGGTTTTTTTGAAAGCCTACTAAACTCATAATTTTTTAGTTATCACAGAAATATTTTGCACATGAACAAGCAACTATGTACTAGTACTAGAAGCAAGTTGAAAGTATTCAAAATCGCAACTGTTTCTAGTCGGTCTGATCAAGCAGCAACGCTTGTTTATATCACTATTATTAACTATTAATTTAATTAATAGTTTGTTAACATAACACAAAGCATATTACAATACACATCAAACGCCTTTTGTAATGCCACGTGTGACGAAGTGTCGAGACTCGGGGAAGTGAATCACATTAACTAATATGTTTCAAGGGTCATAGCCAGCACAAATCGAATGTCGTCTTCATGAACCTACATTGATATTATAGAAAATATCATGCTGAATCGATTGGTGCTATGCACTAGGCATTCTGATATAAACTTTTTGACATTTTTATCAAAAACTAACAGCAAGACGAAAAGTTGCGTTTACATTGTAATGGCGTGTGAATCATCATTAGTTGTGATACGTGCGCATCACGGACGGAATCATAACTTTTCTTCAATATAAACTTTATTCAGATCGAAAAGGACAAACATTGATGTGGCGTGTGTGAATGAAGCCTGGTTACACATTAAGGGGAGACATGGCAGCTGGATAGGATTTTTTTGGCATAGCTAGTGCAATTTTGTATGCCCAAAATATACAGTGAGTTTTTTCTGAGTAAAAATTTATTGAACATTTTCATGCAAGACCCGCATTTCCATGGCAACAAACAAAATGTGTTGTCGTATGAAGGAATTATTGCCTCTCTAAAAAATTACGACACTTAAAAAGTAATGGATATTTTATCATAATACTTTCACAGTCAACATTGGCTTAGTTAACTCTAGAACTCCTCTAAAAAAAATTTCAACATTATGAATATTTTTCTTCTGAATTTTCAAAGTTATGATATTCAAAATGTAACATTTGTCGACACATTTTTATTCACTACCCCCAAGATATTGCACAAAGCCAACATTTTTTAGAACATTTTTGGAGAATATGCAGGTGAACACAAGCATCCAAACAAGATGACCATATCATTTTAAATTGTAGAGTGTTGTACTTTCTCGTTGCCAAAATGTAATTATTTGTAAATGGCTATCAAAGATTGAACAACAGCATTGATTATATGGTAGGTACAAGCTTTATCCATGAATAAAAATAATTTAGAGGTATATCATTGTTATTATTATTATTATCATCTTTATTCGGACTCAAGATCCACAAACGTGTACTTATTAAACAAATTGTAAGTTAGAAATAGCACCTAGAAAACAAATTATATTGTGCTGAGATATGAAATCACAGCATTACATTCTTCCTTATTTAAGACAGCATCATTGTTACAATCTCATTTCAATCAATTCATAAATCATGTTTGCATTGTCATAGTATGTAGCATTGACATTGATATTCCACATTTCTTTACATTTGTGCTTAATAGCACTCGTAGGCGTATACAACAGTTCATGGTGGGTCATGTTATATTTGGACATAATGTGTCTTACATTCTGACCCGTAGTTGACCTATAAGCAAATGTCATTGTATTTGCAATATAATTAACAACCATGTTATCTGACAAGGCTACTGTTCTGTAAACCTTTATAAACCTAAAGACCAAAGCCACATCTAAAGGTGCACATTCAGCAATTAATGGTACTAAATCTCTGTGGGAACCATATGGTAGCTTCCATACCTTATGCAATGCATCACGCCACTGTATGCACATCTTGTTAACACTGTCATGCCACAGTGGCCATAGTTGAGAGAAGTGAACTTTACTGATAGTAAACATACAAAGCTATTGGAATACGGAGGAAACACATTTTGAGTAATTTTTCAAAAAACATAATTCTAGCTGCCATAATCTCCCATTAATTTCCAATCTGGCCAAAACACGCAGAGAGCCACTTCATGTCCACATAAAAGCATAGGATATTAGAGCAGGGAGCATGTCACCACGGCCAGTAGATCGTGTATTCGTAGGTTTTTTGGAAAGCGTGCTGAACTCGTAATTTTGGAGTTGTCACAGAGAAATTTTAAACATTAACAGACAACATAATGACATTTTAGTGATGTTTTTGTGGAAAATCCTAACCCAAGCCTACCTGGGGTAATTTTGTACCTGAATTATGTTTATGGGAAAAAACAAGATATAGTTAGAATTTGCACATTTGGTGGATGCCATCAGTGACATTTATACGCTGTTTGCACGTGCAACACTAACGGATCGCAATCCAACACTGATTAAGAAGAGGAATTAATGACAACTTGGTGTAATTCTCTATAGCCATATACCAGCCACAGACAATTAAATGCTATAGGCATGTTCTATGATGTTCAACAGTAAGTATACATTGAAGTTTATACTTAAAATATAACTATTATATCTATATTGGTCTTTTATGTAGTAAATTAAATTAAATATATCATGAAACAAATAAATGGATATACAGTTGAGAATAATACTAAACAAATTATTACAAAAAAATAAGGAGCTGGGGTGCAAAATTGCCCCAGGTTCCCATAGCATATCATTTTCCTACACAAAAAGTGCAACTAAATGTGCACCATCAACTTCACTAATTGTTTGGTTTTCATTAATGATTGTTTTCACGAATGGTTGTTTTTACTACCAAATGATTGTTTTCACGGATGGTTGTGTCTTCACTAATGGTTCTGTTTCACCCCTGCAGGCTGTCAGTGCCAACTCCGCCACTCTGTTCATCTTGAAACTTGTCCCAAAGCCACTGGCGAGATTTGTCATCAGCACTGGTATGATCAACCTGATAACAACGTACTTCAAGTATGCGACACTGAGCCTACAAGACGTGTTGGATGAGGTGACAGACAACCGAGACCTGCAGGCAGCTCTTGCCTTCAACCTGGGCGACTATGGTAAGATGCAGGTGTACTGCACTTTGTCAACATTCTAATTCAAATAAGTTTAAAACTGTGGAAGAAATATGTATGATGGGACTGTATAGACATCTTTTCTGCAATGCCTAATGGATCAGTCATACAACAAACATTTACTAAATGTTTGTTTAGTTCAGTCTGCAATATTGCTATAGCATTATGAAAATAAATTAACTGTACATTTTCCTTTGACTTACTTAAATAGCTGGTTCTTAAGACACTGTGTGGCATCATGTCTTCTAGAACTAGAAGACACAAGGTTATAAGAAATGTGTCTGTATACCTATCCATTTATTGTTTAATGTAGCACAATGATATTTTGGAAAGACAAATATAATTAAACTGCTTAAGCAGTTTTAGCTGGTCTTTCCAGAAAGGTGCTGTTAAAGTAGGTCATTTTGTTTTTCTGCTCGTCTCAATCGGAAGTGCTCTGTTGTGACGTATTCTCTGGTTCATGTTCTGCTATATTGTGCATTATGCTTTGTTATATTTAACCTATTTTATATCTTACTAGCATCATGTGGACATTCCAGGTACAAGTCCATCAAAGAGCAGCTTCATGATGCACGCCCTTCTGACCAATCACTACACCTTTGGCGCCTACTACCCCCGTGGAGGGCCCAGCGAGATCGCCTTCCACATGATTCCTGTCATTGAGAAGTCGGGTGGGCGTGTCCTGGTGCGGGCCAAAGTATCAAAGATACTCACGGACGACAGCGGTCGTGCTATTGGTCAGGAGAACAAACATGTTTTAGTAGCATTGTGAAAAACAGAAACATTTCGTGCTGTATTTATTTTCTGTTCGTTTTGAATAATTGCAATCCAAACATTGAAAATGTGCAATGATTAAGATTGTTCGGGTCAAATACATAACCACAAATTTAAGATTAACTTTTCATCTCCAATGAATGAATAATTTTTTTGGAAAGTTACAATAATATGTATGATTTTATTGATAGTAGTTATATTTATAGTATATTTTTATTTAAAACAAATTGTCTGTCTACATATTTGATGCTAGGTTCATCTGATGACTGTTGAAACCTCTCCACTATATTTACATATATTTATAAGGATAGTTTACTGGTTGTCTTTCAAATGTAGTTACTATTTGGTATTTCGTCTGAATAATTTGGTTGCCTTTCTGCTGCACGTTGTCATAGTAATATATTTTTGAACATTTTACCTGACACAGGTGTCCATGTGGACAAGGGTGAGGATGTGAACCTCTTTGCCCCTCTGATAATCTCGGATGCTGGAGTCTTGAACACTCTCCAAACCCTCCTGCCAAAAGAAGTGGCCGTCAAGTCAAGTATGTGTTACCTCTTGAGTTGTTTATCAGATTAACTGTTTGAAATTGTCAAAAGTTTTAGTCATGTTTAGTCTCCTCCTGAGAAATTTCTCCCCCCTTGAATACTGAACAAAAGATGACCAACAAGTTTCTCTGACTGTGTGACCTTCAATATCATTGAAAGACTAGCAACCAATAATTCCAGGTGCTCTGTAGTGCCCGCAGTGTCAGGAACTCTGTAGTGCCTGCAGTGCACCAAATCAGGAATTCTTATTTTGTGAAGATAGTCGTTTAATGGAACCAGCTCGACGAGTTTGATTTAGCCACCTATTATGTTTTCCACATAGTCAATTGACTTAATGTGTACTCGCCCTGTCGTATATAACCTATAATTGCTCCCTGCAACATATCAGTTTAGATGTATATGTAGTCACAGTATTTACCTGTGCACAGAACATTGCAGACTTTTTTGTCATTCTATATTATGCCATCTTTCATTTGACAATATGTCTTCTGACCTCCAACATTCAATCATTTGACAATATGTCTTCTGACCTCCAACATTCAATCATTTCACTGTCTTTATTATATGCAGCACTTTGTTAATCTAGACTGTAATTTTACTTTCTGTCAACCTGCTATTCTAAATTACAAAAAAATTACATAACCTATATAATTATTTATGTCTATATGCCATTAATTGTATGTTTTGTTAATTCTATTTTTGAAATAAATCTGTTTCAGATTTTCCACGGTAGATTCTATAAATTCAAACCTAAAACATAATGCTCAATATGTGAATACTTCATTTTTTATTATGTGTGGGTGTTTTTAGGTATTTACAAATACCTGGGCTCAGAAATTCAGAGTGGCATCAGCTTCATGCAACTGTTTGTGGGTCTGAAAGGCACTCCGGAGGAACTTGGGGTCAAGGCACAGAACATCTGGGCCTACACAGAGTGAGTTAATTTCTCTTGTGCAATGTTCTGATAAATTGGCTTAAAAGTTGGATATTTCATCCATGGTTGTGTATGGTAAAGTATTTGCAGTTTTACCATAAGCAAAGAATTGTTTTGAAAATGTTGAAGTGCTGTCAGTTTGTCATCCTATTATTGAATTACCATTGTACCATTCTTGTGAACCAGGGGTAATATTGTTATTACCCTAGTGAATCCATCCATACAGATGGGTAATTGAACTTTTATTTAGTTTAATAAAAAAATCCAATTGCATTGGTTTAGGTCAGTGGCGTAAGTTGGTAATTTAAAATACAAATATTGTCTGGGATATCCATCAAGGGTTATAGTAGACAGTGACCACTGGTGATATAGGGCCATCTAGGAGCGGCATTCTGCCTGTCCGACTGATGACCTTTCATTTACATGCCAGCTCTGAATCCTATTTAGTTAGTGACTGCCGCACCATTGGATGACATCGAAATGGAGTTCCCAATGTTATTAAGTTCACATGATCGCTTAAGGTAGCTGGGGTGGCTAACGTGTAAATTTTTTTCCTCATAACATGCTAGCACATATTGAACTGAACGTCAAAACCACAAATAATCACCCTGCACTAATGTTGTATTTTGCCAATCCATCCTTAAAAAAACCAGTCCTTTTGGAAATCCCCCTGGCTTCTTAGAAACGTTGATGATGTTTCCATAGTAACGACCACGGGTTAACTGATCTTCGAACCAGATTTATTTGTTTGCTGTGAACGTGGAACATATTGTCTGGTTACTGTGATTCCAGTAGACATTAGTATTATATCTATCTAACTAAATCATGTCCTTAAGCCAGCAAATATCAGCGCCAAGTGAAGGTTTATTGCGCCCTTGAAACTAATGGAAATGGCACGTAAATGTGACCTGGTGACCCCACAGATAATCTGACATCATAGACAATAACATGTTATAAATCCAGATTCAAGGGCTATTGTGGTGGCAAATTAAGGGGACATGTCAATATTAGCAATGGCCATTATATTTTGTCAACTGTATGTAACATGCCAGTGAAAAACGTCACATTTCAAGCATAATACGTGTTTCTATTGACATTTCTGTTATCACTAACAACTAGGAAATGATGCTTAATTTACTATTTTAGAAAAACTGCAACACTTACAACACTGCAATTTGGCGTATGAATGCGTCTTATGTTTAGGCAACATTACACGAATTAGAATTACGATTGATGAAGGGTTTGTGTCAAAAATGCACTGCCACTTTAGGCGGTCATTAAACTTTTTGTTAAATTATTCATGATGGTGTAGCACACATAATTCGTTTATGTTAACCAAAAATGTTCCATAAAGTTATCAGTGACGGTGTCATATATATATATATATATTTATATATATATGTATGTATGTCATTTATTTCTTTGGGGGATTTTCACATTTACAAAAAAGTATAAAAAAATCTTATAACATAGTCAAAAAAATTTTAAACTAAAGATTTTATTAATCTCTGGAAGATTATATAGTATTTCAACTACAATATGTGAAGAAATTAATTTAACTTAAAAACTTCTACTGAAACTACTCAATTCAAGACAAGCATATAATAGCCACCCCAGCTACCTTAAAACGAAACAAACGTCATGGTTTTCAGCATATGCACCTATAAGAGTTACTAAAACATAACCATTTGTAGCTACAATTTAGAATATCATGCAAGTGGTTTACTAGGAAAATCTTGTTGAACACAACACCTTAATTTCATGGGCTGCGCCATACTGTTAGATAACACTATATCACGAGTGTGGTATTCTGGCAATATTTGCTCGCCAAATGAAAATATATTCGTGTACACGTATTCCTATTCTTGCCAATAGGCTATGGCCATGCTGTTTGTATCCAAACTCAACTTATGTAACATATTTTGGCCTTTGTTTACTAAACTAGTCTTCTTTCTGGCCGGATGACCGGAATCTCCAACTTTTAGAACACATTCTGAGTAAACCATTGGCGTGATATTCTTGATTTTACAGGCCTCGACATTAACACTGGCCCGCTGGCCCAGCGCCTTTTTTGGGACTGTCGGACCAGTTTGGGCCACAAGTTTCCATATTTTACATTTATTTTACATCGTTTCAGATTGTTTTTATCCCATTAGTCACAAGTCATCGTTTCAATTGCTTGTCCTTGCCATCAGCCCCGGCACTACAATTAAACACAATCTTCATCTCATCTGATTTTGTGTTGTCACTTTGTATAGTTGTCATCTTGTTTTGATATGTGCGAGCCTCACAAAAATGTCTGCATGACGTCGCTACTAGCGACAACGTGTTGACTTTTTGTGAATTGCGGACGCCTATATTTGATCAGGGTTTTGCCGTGTTAACAGTATAATATCGGTATATCGCTGTCATGATACGCCTTCGATGTACCGATTTCAAAAATGACTAGTTCATGGACTGTCCATTAGGTGTCATGACAGCATCTAACATACATTCCAGGACACGCTAGGGCGCAGATAGCTAAGTTTATCGTAACTTTGTACTTCAATCCAAAAAATTATATTCGAAAGAAATAAACCCAATTGTAACAGTCATAGTTATATACAGTGTCAGGTCCGGTTCATATTTTCGAGTATAACTAGCTGTAACTCGATACGCATCACCTGTCGTTCTCAAAACGCGACCTGCTGCACCTGCAGCTTCGACAGGGCATATGTCATATGATTCTCAAACTATTCCTGCAGCAATGTTGTCTGCCATTTGGAATATTGACTGAAGGCATGAAAGTAAATCACCAACGGCAAAATAAATAACGGCCAAACTCGCATCCTTCAACTTGTAATGCGATGTATTGCAAAAAAGTGAGCTTTTTAATCAATAAAAACATTTCAGGCCAGTAACTTTTTGGGGGCCAGTAGCTTTTAACATCTACAGCTGGCCACTGGGTACAAAAATTTAATGTCAAGGCCTGTTTTAGTTGCACATGGTTAATTTTTATTATCCCTTCTAGGTGCAATGCCCCAAAAACCATGACTTGTTTTGCTTTAACTGACAATTAATTCCCTTCTGGTATTAAGTTAATTACTTTGTGCTAAGCAAATCAATTAAATTAACTGTATGCTGCCAGAATGGCAGGCACTGAGCCCTCCATTCCATAATATGCACAGTTAGTTCCAAATATTTAAACAGATATGTTTAATACAGTGGAATGTCTGTATTCTTTGCATTACATGTTCATGACGACTTCTTGATGTATATATGTTATCGTCATGCTTGTGGGCTCTGAGAAACTTGCTGGGCAGAGCTGTACATGTGTTCAGTTCCTGTTTGGTTTGCTTTGAGGAGGTCACATTCCTATTAATGTTCTTCCTAAAGTGGCTGCGTGATAAGCAGTACACTTTGGAATTAAAAAAACTTCATTTATTTGGCCCATTTCAATTCTCTACTACATCGGACTTGGTTATTGCATAAATGTTTAATACAGTTTAGGAACACCTACAGATATCAGAAGTATTTGAAATACTTTTGAAGTAGTTGTGTTTAACCATTTCAAGTGCATTTGTGTTTGAATAAATATGAATATTTGCATGTGTATTTATTTAATAACTGTATTTGCCCTATGTCTCATCATTGGCCTGTCTTCTGCCCAGCAACAACATTGATAAGATCTTTGAGAAACTACTAACACAGTCCGTGAGCGAGGCCGTGTCATCGGCCATTCCTGTCATGTTCATCTCCTTCCCCACGGCCAAGGACCCAAGTCGGGAGGAGCGTTTCCCAGGTAGGACTCGCAATATCATTAGCTTGTGGTGCAGGGAAAGCGTTTCTGCAATGCTGTTACAATTTATTGTTATTTTATAGCTTCTTATATGTTTGTTAATTTTTACTATTTATATTGACTAGACATTTTACTGTACTTCTACTCGTAATAATTGCAGATGTATGCACAGTGCACGTTAGTAGGTTTAAATGTGTATGATTTTATGATGATATCATGTTACACCATTGTGTAGTGGCTCAGAACAATTACTTGGACAGTGTGATATATAACAAATTTATTATTACAATTTTTTCTTTTGTTTTCTAGCAAATAGCGAAGTCACTTTGTTGATAAACGTGCACGCTGTTAGAAACTAGAGTAAAATAAAAAAAATTATGCATATGTCAGGAGTAAATAAAACGTACGAGACAAGGTAGCACCACTAAGACAGTGCTGGAAACATATCACAAGGTTTTTAATGGCGGAAGACCTCAAATTTAGGGCAGTTAATTGTAACTCCAGAAATGGTAGCTAAGAAAATAAAGGCAATGAAGGAAAATAAATCACCTTGAATGGATGGAATTCCTCCAGAACTACTAATGGAAACAGTAGAACAAGTTGGTGTGCCACTTGCAAGAGTGTTCAATTTGTCATTAAAAGATGGAGTGGTTCCTTTTGAGTGGAAAGAAGCAAACATCATACCATTATTTAAAAAGGGTTCGAGAAATAAGTCAGAATATTATTAAGAAAGGTTAATTAAAGACCATTTGGTGCACTTCCATTTTAGGCATAAATTATTAAATCCATGGATTCCTAAAAGCAAGGTCATGCTTAGCAAATATGTTGTTTTTTTGAAGAAATCACTAAGTGGATAGACGAGGGATCACAAGTAGATATTATGTACTTAGATTTTCAGAAAACTTTTGACAAAATGCTACATAAAAGATTACTACTTAAATTAGAAGCCCGTGGTATCGGGGGAGGCATAATCAACTGGATAGAACAATGGCTGGCTGACTGAAGACAGTGTGTAGTAGTTGATGGGGAGGTTTCAAACTGGAAATCAGTTTTGAGTGGGATACCACAAGGATCAGTATTATGACCTTTATTATTCTTAATATATATCAATGACTTGAGCGATAATATAACAAGCAACGTACTGAAATTTGCAGATGACACAAAAATGTTTAGAAAGGTTAACAATGATGGTGATAAACTACGTTTACAAAACGATCTAGACAAATTAGTTAAATGGTCTTAAAAATGGCAGATGTTATTAAATTTTGGGAAATGTAAATGCCTACATACAGGACACGGGAACTTGGGTGTAAACTAAAATGGGAGATACTGTTCTAGGTACTACTGTAAAAAAAAGGACTTAGGAGTTACAATAAATGCTGATACGAAAGTTCCAGAGCAGTGTAGTATTGCAGCTTCAAAGGGTAATAAAATTCTTGGGTTGATTAGGAGAAATATAACATACAAGGAAAACAGCTAATTATACCTAAAAAAATATAAATCAATAGTTAGGCCTCATTTAGAATACTGTGTATACAAACGTGGATACCATATTGTAAGAACGATATACATATGCTTGACTAAATACACACGAGTGCAACTAAAATGATTCCAGGACTGAGAGACATTAGTTATGAAGAATGCCTGAAAGAATGTGGTTTAACAACCCTAGAAACAAGGATGTTAAGAAGAGATCAAATTGTTTTAAAAAAAAAGTTTTTAAGATATTAAATGGGTATGAAAATATTAATAGAAATATTTTTTTCTCACTCAAGAAAGATAGTAGAACTAGAGGACATGAAGTAACATTAGTAAAGGATCAGTGTAGATTGGATATCAGGAAGTACTCGTTCTCACAGAAGACAGTAAATGAATGGAACAAATTATCTACAGATTGTTTAACTGCTAGCAGCGTGAATTTGTTTTAAAAAAACGTTGACACATTTCTCTGACTCAGGAAAGCAGGTTACGGATAGCTGAAAAATGTTGGACTCTCGATAAGCCAATGGCTTCCGTGTCCACTTGCCGTCTAGGCCTTTGCCTTGGATGGCAATCTTGTCAAATATTTTTTTAATGTTTGTGTAGTGAAAGTGTCACGTGAGATGTTGGTTTTGTGGTTTACCTTTTAATGAACTAAGATAAGGTTTGATAAAACATTTAAAGTTGAAAGAGTGATTTTATTGTAAAATCATGTTATATATTATGAACTATGTTGATTCCAACTGTAAATCTGTACCAGGGAAGTGTGCCTGCATGGTTGTGTCGTTGGGGCGCTGGGACTGGTTCTCCGAGTGGGAGGACTCAACCCTGAACAAGAGGGGTGCGGAGTACGAGAACCTGAAGAAACAGTTCGCGGAGCAGATGTGGTCCCAAGTGCTGGCGTTGTACCCCCAGCTCAAGGACAAGGTATGTGTTGAACTCTGACCTGGGGTAGGTGTCTTTCACAATCTCGCTGGTACAGAACCAGCAGATGCTAGTGGGCATAGACATTAAATAAAGTGTTTAGAATATCACATCTGTGTTGCAAAATTTGTGAATGCTTTATGCGATTCTAAAGTTGTTCTCTTTAATTATCCCTGAAGTCCAGGTGAGGCTGGCATCGATACTGGTCCTCAATTGTTGTTTTCATTTTCCTGTCCTATTTCACTGTCGTCTCCCCCACCTGTCTCCACTCCCCCTATTCCTTGCTCTTGTTCTCCACACCCGTCCCGCTCCCACCGATTCTAATGTTTCAAATGCGGTGTACTTAATTATAGTTATACTTATCCTGGTCCAAGCTGATTAATAAATAATAAAATACGATATTTATATAGCGCCTACTTAATAATCATAATAATATATAATAATTTAGTTCTTATAAAGTGCATACTATTATTTGATAAATAAATACTCATTTAAAGTACGATCTCATGATAACCATAACCATCAAAGATAAAATAATAAAAGTTATGATTATTATAGATCTAGATTAAAGATGTGCTTTTAATTTATAAATTCTAATACAAGATGTTTATTTGACCCAAAATTAAATTATCTGAGACATGCATGGTGATAATTAGATTTATAAAAATAAAAAAATGTATCTTATAATTATTATATGCCACTCTATCCAACCCTGAGAATAGGTAACCCCACCTTTACTTGACCATTTGTTCACAAAACAGGCCTACAAATATGTGTTCCTGTTGGAACTGTTTTTTGTAATTAGTCTCATTAATGTAGCATTTGAGTTCTTGTGAAAAATAGAAGTCGTTTCACATTGTATTTCAGGTGGACTACTTCAACATTGGCAGTCCGCTGACGGGGAAATATTACCTGGCCAGTCCCAAGGGAGAAGGCTATGGGATTGACCACTGTCGCGCCAGGTTCTCTTCCCCTGACATAGTTGTTGATCTGCGTCCAGATATTGGCATCCCTGGGCTCTTTCTGGCAGGTGGGGAACTTATTAGTGTCTGTGTTAATATTACAATGTAACTATGCATATATTAGAAAAACAAATGTGACTTCTAGCTCATTGTTATTGGCTGAATAAATTAAAATAAACATGCCACTTGATTTGAATCCACTAGATGCAGTTCGAAGCTTGGGCAATTTCAATCACTCCTCAGTTCACTCGGCTGTTATGAGTACCTGGCAATAGACAGTGATTGCAGTGATGGAATTATAAGAATGAACAATTTTTGCACAGAAATTGCAGCATGGCTGGGTGCTTCCAAGAGAAGTTGAGATGGTGGGGGCAGAGTCTATCGTGTCCTGATAAATGAATATTGTAGGCGCACAGTGTAAATCGAATGCTTTGCCTTACAGGCCAGGACGTAGCAACCGCTGGTCTCGCAGGAGGAATGCTGGGAGGTTTGACATGTGTCTCTCAAATCCTCAATCGTAACCTCTTTGGTGACGTCCAGAAGCTGGCCAGCAGCATTGCCAAGAAGCAGTGACAAAAGAAATGGACATGAGACCATGTGACATGTCATGCGAAACCATATGTCGTACCCGGTAGTGATTGCCAAGTTTATGGAGCAACACAATGAAATTGACTGGTGGTTGTTGATGCAGTTAGACTTGGGAATGTTGTTTATTGTGCCATTATAGAATGTCTCCGGTGATCGTTATTTCAATCAAGAGCTTTAAACAATTTTGCTAAGATATCACAATACATGTGCATTTTATTATTTGTTAACGTTTTTGCTAATTTACAGTGTTGCAAAGGCTTTTGTTCTAGTGATGAAGTACCATTATTTATTCACAGCTTTTAAGTAATTTTGTATACAGAAGATGATTTATAATCAAGTACACATATCACAATGCATATGCACTTTACTTTATATTCTCATGCGAGGGATGAAATGAGTTTTGTTTTAGGAAAGTGTAAGGCAACTGTTGACATAGCCTACATCAAGTTGACCACACAGTTAAACTATATACATTTTAAAAGTTATTAGGTTGGACGATATGTGAAATTAACTTGTTATAAAGGAACATGTGATGTTAAAAATGAAATGGCCAATTATGTTAAGGTGACTGCCAATTGGTTAGGTATATTGTGGCTTATCATAACAGATTGATATTATATGGTTTACCTTAATTATGAAACTACATGTATGAACTTAAACTCACCTGGCACCAATGCACATATGTAGAGGATTAATTAAACAGTGCTGTCTCATACATACTTGTTGCATTAAAACCCTTACCCATTTATAACAATTAAACCTTTAGATGTTATGATAAACCATCGTCTTCCTTGATTTCAAAATTATGTTCGATTCTATCCATTTATGTGGTCATTCATTATAATGCTGTGGTCTGTCCAGTCATAGCAATTACAGGTATATAGAAACTATTGTGCCAGGAATACTTCAGTGTTTCGAACACAATCAGATAGAAAAACCACCCAATACAACACTGGAACCACATTGGTTAGCAGATGGTAATATGAAAGTGAAAGAAATTAACAACTTAGATACTTGAATGATGTTTCTTTGAATGTTTCTGTTCTGCAAGATGGGTGTGGGTAAGGATTTTAATATCACAATGGGGCAACCATTGCGTGGCATGCAATAAACTTGTGTACAATTTACTGTTTCCCATTCTGGAACAGCCATCAAACTCACAATTTTCCAAAAACCAAAGTAAACATGGTATAAATTTTGCCTCCCTGAGATGGTATAGTTTAGCAAGACCTAGTTAGTTCACCCTTGGACATTCTGTCTGTGTCATTATCCAGCACTTGAACATGGCTGTTGTATACACAAACACTTTGCCAAATTGGCACTGCGACAGAAGAGTAAACATGATCCTAATGGGTGAGATGTCAACGTTGGGTGGAAGTAGCAATTTGAATAGTTAGGCATTTTTCACAATTTATTCTGCAATCACGAGGTCAACTGAATGAAAAGCGAAAGTAAAAAATAATATCTCATGTTCATTTATGCTACTGTCCTTGTTGTGTTCATGATATGACCTCAGTTGTTTCCTGCGATCTGTCCACCATATGGTCAGGTTTAAGGACATTTACACGTGTCCTTGCATGTTCCCCTGACGCATCACTATCGTCACTGTCGTCAATGACAACCAAGTTCACCATCGCTGATGAGCTGGACTTCTTTGCTGATATGCATGGAATATCCTGGTCCCCAAAATCAAAATCGTCTAAATCATTATCATTGTTATGACTGACAATAGCTTTCCTCTTGTAGCCGTGTTTTTTTTTATTCTTCACATTTGTGTCATCGTCCACAAGTGACGTGGTTGGTGCGACCTTCGTGGTGAATTGTGAGTTTTTGCGATTAATGATCACAAGTTTGTGTACATTGCTATCCGGGGCAGAGCCTGATTTGGTTGATGTAGAGATTGCTGGCTTTGTCGTTTTGGACAAGGCAAAATCCATCTCAATCTTGTAGCTGCTTGACTCGAGCAGAGCCGCAGCGGGTCCTGCAAATAAATCACATTCGTCCAGACAATAATTGTGACTGTGCATGCAGCATGTAGCGAGGAAATTGCAGTTATTTCTGGCAAAAGCCATATACAGTTAAGAATGACTTAGTCCTGTAAACAAAAAAGTTTTTGGAAACAGTTAAAATTAATCGTGATCTGAAATCAAAGACAACATTGTAAAATTCAATTAATATGTCTGCTGGAAACAATGTTTTTTTAATTATAAGTTTAGTAATTACAATAAAGTAATTACCTCGATAAAGCCAACTCTATATTTTGTAATCCCATTACAGTAACTATGTAATTTCCTGGTGAACATTTGAAACCAATAAACACCTGTTATCGTTGTTGATGTTGGCCCTGACAAACAACTTGGCGATAGGTGGGGAGCATTTTATAACAATGTCTACTTCATATCACTGTATCATCTAAACAAAATTATAATCATTCCAACTGGAACACACAGCTGCGCAGATGCCCCACACGCTACCAGTTGGTGGAGATTATGTTTTTGGTAAACCTGGTTTATGATAGCGAGATTTATTTGTGCTGCGACAACGACAATAAAACATGGTTTACAATGGCATCAGCACTGTGCGTATGTATTATTTTGGGTGTGACTTGTGTTTCAGTACAAATGTAATATTACATAAACATTTTGCATTTAAACGCTTTATTTTATAATTTCTTATGCACGATAATGAAATGAAATCATGAGTTCAGACTTTCGTTGTCCTCACCTTCCCAGTCAACAACGGGCAACAGGTAGCTACGGGTATCTAGTCAGGCAAGACTGCAGGAGGTAGCTAAAGGAATCTGCAGACATGACATCACTGGCATGGCATAGCTATGAGACACAAAATAACTATTAGTAATTACGGATGAGGCAGTTAATAATAAATACCAACCTGGCATGAGGTAGCTGATGGTGGTGTAGGGGGTGAAGTGGAAGTCCTCCTTAAGACAGCCCCTCAATAGTAGCTCCACAATCACCCTCTCACACTCGTCTCGCGCCAGCCTGTGTGGCCTGGTGGTGGTTAGTCGCAGGGCCGGACTGCCCTTGCCCATCCAGGCGTCCAGTAGCTTCAGCCCGGTCAGTCGTTGGTCCTTCCTCTTGGCGTGTGCCAGCAGAGCCACTAGGTCTTGACAGAACGGCGCAACGTCCTTCCTCGTCGTCTCTGTTCATAACAATTTAATGATGTTTGTAAAATGCACATTGGAACAGGTAATAGTGGAACAGGTGGGAAACTGACCCATGAACCTAATCCATAAAGCAAAGTGTCTGTCTGTTGTCCCCCTCACAACAGCCTCCTCTGTGGGCTGATTGGGACGAAACGTCATCTGATGAGCCCGTCAAACGGACATGGGGTGATTGGATTTTCGAAATTCCCTGGGGGTGAGGGTCAAAATTTCAATCAGAAGTTGCAACGGTGACATTAGTGGAACTACTGTGTTTTCTATGTCGTAAAGATAATGACTCCTACACATTTGTCATTGGATGTATGCAGCAATTTTGAATAATTTCTATATTATTGCGGTTTGTCTGTACCAATGTTATGCATAGTAAAGCGCGCCACAAAAAAAACATGGCGTGATTCCAGAAAACTACACCACTTCCCAAAAGTATTGACAATGTCTGTGTGAGTATTTGTGCCATTGTTTGTTCGCACAACATCGGTACATATACGATTTAATTGTAATGCGTTGAGCTTTTGATAGTGTCAAGTTATTGTATTCCGTGGTTTCTATTGACTATGGATAATTCACACAACATTCGCACAACATCGGTACATATACGATTTAATTGTAGTGCGTTGAGCTTTTGATAGTGTCAAGTTATTGTATTCCGTGGTTTCTACTGACTATGGATAATTCACACAACATTCGCACAACATCGGTACATATACAATTTAATTGTAGTGCGTTGAGCTTTTGATAGTGTCAAGTTATTGTATTCCGTGGTTTCTACTGACTATGGATAATTCACACAACATTCGCACAACATTGGTACATATACGATTTAATTGTAATGCACGTGATTGCGGTAAATAATACACACGGGCATCGCCAGGTAACCCCGCTAGTTCTAAATATTTACTTATATTTATTTATATGTACTTAAAATTGTTTTTTTTTGCAACCACAGCTCGTAAGGGTGGATACTTCAAGCGCATGCGGTCAATTTTGTGCTATGATGTCTGAATATGATTATGTTGCAGTCACAGCATGAAGCAGGACGACATTTTCATTGGTATCCACAGGCACAAGTCAATATAATTCAAGGTTTCACGTTGTGAGGCCAGAGGGGGTATGAGGTTTTGTGTAGTTTTGTATATCAATGTTTTGAGATCATCCATTAATGGCAGTTGGTATAAATGGTCCGTGATTGGTTGACCTTTAAGGTGATCACCAGGCATGGGGCAATTAACTTGAAAAGTTAATTAATTAAATTACAATTTTTTCGGAAAGGATTGAAAAGTTGTGGCTGAAGATTTGCTAGTGTGGGGTTTCCCCCTCCAACCAAGTTGTTATTAATGCAGTGTTTTATACTAAATCATTAGGTTTCTCCTTTATACACTAGCATTTAAATATGTATACACTATTTGTTATGCATCATTAGAACTGGCATGTTTTTTATTTAAGTTGGCAAAGTAAAAAGACCCCAAGCTGAAGCTATATTACCTTTCTCTACATCTCCCCATTAATGGTAATATGTACGCATGAAAAAATCATAGATGCATAGGTCTAATGCCTCATAGGTCGACTTGGCTGCAGGCTGCCAGGCCCAAATGTTTACTTTAAACAGAGATTTGCAGAAACCATGATTAGCCATCAGAGGACATTATATTGTCTAAAATTCACAGGTGCCTGAATGACCAGCCTACCCCAACTGGTAGAGTGCATTTGTGCTTTGTGATATTCTCCCTCCCATTCACACAGACCTGAACCTGATCTCTCTCAGGATGGTGGCTGGAATAGTGACAGCAAGTCTTCTGTAAACACCTGGATAACAGGGCTATGAACTATCCAGTAATATCAACTGTTAAATGAACACTTAATTGAGAATTTTTCAATTGAATTAAATTAACCCCTTTTGGTAAAGTTAATTAAATTAAATTAGCCTTTCTGGAAAAGTTAATTAATTCAATTAAATTAACTTAATTGAGTTAATTCAATTAACAATTGAAATTAACCCATGCCTGGTAACCACTGACCTGTGTGGTCAGTGCGGCTGCAGTGGTCACACATCTCGTTACACAGCGTCGAGTCCCACCTCTCTCCGAAGTGACGCGCCACCAGGGCACGGCGACACCTAGGGAACAAACCAAACACTGTAACATATTTCTCAAACTGGATCATGACAGTAATAACATAGCCTGCGAGTACACAAAAACACCAGAGGGTGCTACCATATGAAACTGATCGACTCTATCCAACACGATTTGCTAATGATTGATGCAATCGATATTCCCAGAAATGCTGATCACAGCTAAAATCGGAAGGTGTTTTTTTATAGATTGAGATCACTGGCTGTGTGAACACAATTTCCCCGTGTAGATTTTACTTCCCCTGGCATAAACACCTGGAGACAAGACCAACAGATTTTAGTGTCTCATCGGATAGACATGGACAAAGTGCAATGGACGAAATTGCCCAAGTTTCAAAACGGCAGTAGTTGGACTCGTACCCTGGGCCTCTCGATCACTGCGCCCCAATACACTACAGCTTCCTCACAAAGTTACCCACCAGTATGCAATCCACCTGTAACTGTTGTCATGTGACAATCACTGATACATTCATGACACTGGAGAAAGATTCGGTTTGACACTGAAGAACTAAGAAGTGACTGTGGGGGTCACGAAAGCTCTGCCGAGCATGTGTATGTGCATGTGTATGTGCATGTGTATGTGTATGTGCATGTGTATGTGTATGTGTATGTGCATGTGTATGTGCATGTGCATGCACTCTGAAAAGGTAACTCAATTTTCTTTTATATTAATAATATGTAAATTGTTTTCTGGTGTTTGATACCACTGTGATTCAGACATATTTTTCATGACTATTCTGGCTGACAGTTGGAAATTGCTGAGTAAACAACATGAACAACCACAAAGGCCATTCTGGCTGACAGTTGGAAACTGCTGAGTAAACAACATGAACAATCACAAAGGCCATTCTGGCTGACAGTTGGAAACTGCTGAGTAAACAACATGAACAACCACAAAGGCCATTCTGGCTGACAGTTGGAAACTGCTGAGTAAACAACATGAACAATCACAATGGCCATTCTGGCTGACAGTTGGAAACTGCTGAGTAAACAACATGAACAATCACAATGGCCATTCTGGCTGACAGTTGGAAACTGCCGAGTAAACAACATGAACAACCACAATGGCCATTCTGGCTGACAGTTGGAAACTGCTGAGTAAACAACATGAACAATCACAATGGCCATTCTGGCTGACAGTTGGAAACTGCGAGTAAACAACATGAACAACCACAATGGCCATTCTGGCTGACTGTTTGAAACTGCTGAGTAAACAACATGAACAACCAAAATGGCCATTCTGGCTGACAGTTGGAAACTGCCGAGTAAACAACATGAACAACCACAATGGCCATTCTGGCTGACAGTTGGAAACTGCCGAGTAAACAACATGAACAATCACAATGGCCATTCTGGCTGACAGTTGGAAACTGCTGAGTAAACAACATGAACAATCACAATGGCCATTCTGGCTGACAGTTGGAAACTGCTGAGTAAACAACATGAACAATCACAAAGGCCATTCTGGCTGACAGTTGGAAACTGCTGAGTAAACAACATGAACAATCACAATGGCCATTCTGGCTGACAGTTGGAAACTGCTGAGTAAACAACATGAACAATCACAATGGCCATTCTGGCTGACTGTTTGAAACTGCTGAGTAAACAACATGAACAATCACAATGGCCATTCTGGCTGACTGTTTGAAACTGCTGAGTAAACAACATGAACAATCACAATGGCCATTCTGGCTGACTGTTTGAAACTGCGAGTAAACAACATGAACAATCACAATGGCCATTCTGGCTGCTGGGATCACCCTGATAGGGGCACCGTGACTGATTAGTTAATTTACACCCTGAAGTTAATTTGAATTAATTCGCACCAAAGACACTAACGTTTTGAGGTTGAAGGCATATGCCACCATTCCATAGAGGTTCTCGAGCCCCGTCTGCTCAGTGAACACCATTGTACTCTGGCGGAAGACATCAGCAAAACTCACAAAGAGTATGCAGGATGCTGGCGTGTCATCGCGACCTGGGTTCAGCGACAGACAATGGGACAATGGCTGGTGATATTCCATGGCATGATCAGCTTACAAGGGGAATGCAGAGTTATTGTGTTGACAAGATGACTGCACTAATTGTTATCACATTTTCATAGTTTTCAAACCAAAGTGCAATTTATCTGTGGAATATTTTACACTTACAAGGACATGTAAACAAAACATTTATCTGCTGTATTCGGAGGTTATGGCAGCTATTGGAGCCAACATTCCAGTTCTGACCATAGATGTCAGTTACACAGAGAGACAACGCACACATTCTTGAATCAGTGTTACGCACCCACATCCCAGAGAGGCCCTTCAGAACACAATAGTAATGTTGACAAATGCTCACTTCAAGAATAGTGGGAATATTCCCACCGTGGTAAGTTATACATCCCAGAGAGGCCCTTCAGAACACAATAGTAATGTTGACAAATGCTCAATTCAAGAATAGTGGGAATATTCCCACCGTGGTAAGTTATATATCCCAGAGAGGCCCTTCAGAACATAATAGTAATGTTGACAAATGCTCACTTCAAGAATAGTGGGAATATTCCCACCGTGGTAAGTTATACATCCCAGAGAGGCCCTTCAGAATACAATAGTAATGTTGACAAATGCTCACTTCAAGAATAGTGGGAATATTCCCACCGTGGTAAGTTATACATCCCAGAGAGGCCCTTCAGAACACAATAGTAATGTTGACAAATGCTCACTTCAAGAATAGTGGGAATATTCCCACCGTGGTAAGTTATATTGTCCACACCAGAGTTTATAAATCTACTCTGAAGAACTGACCACCAAATATGAAGAGCAAATGAGAAGTACAACTGCACCAATGTGGACACTGCAAGGAAACAATGAGAGATGCTATCTCTATAACTACGATACATGACCAACACTATACTCTGACCAGCCCTAGAGTAACCGCACCTGCTCGTCCGCTCTCCTGATAGTAGTTCTCTATCGACTTGCTGAGGGAGTGGTGGATCACGAAGCGGACATCAGACTTGTCAATGCCCATGCCAAAGGCTATTGTAGCCACCACCACCTGGGACAGAGACAAGCACTTAATCTCTGTCATTACAGGACACTTGTTCTCTGCAATGAAACAGGGTGACACAGATCTGACATATGTATACATATTATTTAAATCCTGAATACAGTGGACAGTCGCTACTTTATTTAAAATAAAAATCTAAATACACACAGTAGGTTGCTAGCCTGATTCAGTTTTCTGACAACTGCAAAGATTGTGGCTTTAATTTGAGAAAGATCACTGCCCTTGGCCCTTGGTCAATGAATTACCAAAACACTACATCTAATTCACGCTACATCTACTTCACACTACATCTACTTCACGCTACATCTACTTCACGTTACATCTACTTCATGCTACATCTACTTCATGCTACATCTACTTCAGCAGCATTTTATTCGCTGGCTGATATTTTGGGATGTTTAAATTACCAAAAAATCACATGCTGGAAAATGGTCACAATATTTTGCTGAACAAAATAATTCATGATAATCACATGATAACAACATAATCATTACACAATAACAACATAATGTCTTGGGATTGTGTGCCACTATAAACCATAACTTGGGCATTGTGCACTTACAGAGAACTCACAAACAGGAGACAAACACCCCACCTGAATACTTCCTTTCACCCACTGTTTATGCACCCAGCTGCGTTGTTGTGCATCGAGGTTGCCATGGTAACATGCAGCCTTAACCCCATTGACCTGCAGCTCGCGGGCGACGTCTTCTGTGTCCTTCTGTGAGAAACAGTACACGATCCCTGCAAACAGGATTGAGTATTCAAAGAAGCCATGTAGACAGTCACATATGGCAGGAAAAAGAAATACTCTTGATAATCATGCCTCAATCTTATATTGGATAAACTGTTAAACATCATCAAATCAAATAGTTCATTGTCACTAAAAAATCACTGACCACTGACAATAACAACTGTTTCTGAACAACATTATATATCAACCAAATAGACTCACCAGATTTTCCCGGGAAATCTTTGTTAATCAGCTTTTGCATTGCATCCACATTGGCCTTTAGATTTCCCACCTTTGGTCGAACCTAGACAACAGGTTAATTTTTATTTATGCTTGCTCATTGATATTTTACTGCAAATGTGTGCGACAATGTGTGTGGTGTGTGTGTGGGGGGAAGGTAGTGTGTGTGTATGTGTGTGTGTGTGGTGTGCTGGCAAGTTGTTCAACCTCAGGAGGCTTCAAGCAAAAACCAAGGTCAAGACAGACATCATCAGGGACTTCCTGTTTGCTGATGACTGTGCCCTCAACGCCGGCTCAGAAGCTGATATGCAACACAGCGTAGACAAATTTTCCATAGCCTGCATAAACTTCAGTCTCACCATCAGCAAAAAGAAGACTGAAGTACTGCACCAGCCGGCCCCAGGGAAACCCTATGTTGAGTACAACAACACAGTCAATGGTCAGAGACTCAGTGCAGTGAACAGGTTCACCTATCTTGGCACAGTGTCTCAAAATGTCACCATTGATGACGAGGTGAACGTTAGAATTGCAAGGGCCAGCACGACCTTCAGCAGACTACATGCCAATGTCTGGAACAGAAGCGGCATTAGTCTACAGACGAAGCTGAAGGTGTACAGGGCAATAGTGCTCCCCACGCTGCTCTACGCATGTGAAACATGGACAATGTACCAACGCCATGCCAAGAAGCTGAACCACTTCCACACAACGTGCCTCAGGAAACTCCTCAACATCAAGTGGCAGGACAGGATTCAAGACACTGAGGTACTTGCCCAAGCTGATGCAGTCCCAGCTATGCTGGGCAGGACATGTAGCCCGCATGCCAGACCATCAGCTCCCAAAAAGGCTCTTCTATGGCAAACTACAGCAAGGAAAGCGGTCCCATGGAGGCCAGAAGAAGCGCTTCAAAGACACTCTAAAAACATCACTGAAAGCGTTTGCCATCACCCCCAACTCCTGGGAACAAACCGCCATGGACCGGGCCAAGTGGCGTTCCTCCGTGCACAAAGGCTCCAAGTTATGGAGCAGGAGAGCAAAGGAGGCAAGCCAGGAAAGCCCGAGCCAGCAATCCTCAAGATGACGTCCCCTCATCCCCTGTCCCAACTGCCAACATACCTTCCGTGCACGGATTAGCCTTGTCAGCCATCTGCACACTCACCAGATCCCACCCCAACTACCCCCAGATGACTAGAGTGGTCCTTGTCGACTCGATGGACGAACATGAATGAAAGTGTGGTGTGTGTGGTGTGTGTGTGGGGGGAAGGTAGTGTGTGTGTGTATGTGTGTGTGATGTGTGTGGTGTGTGTGTGGGGGGAATGTAGTGTATGTGTGTGCGTGCGTGCGTGTATGGTGCGTGCATGCATGCGTGGTGGGCGTGTGCATGTGTGTATGGTGGGTGTGTGCATGCGTGTACGGTGGGTGTGTGCGTGCGTGCGTGCATGCGTGTATGGTGGGTGTGTGCCTGCGTGCGTGCGTGCGTGCGTGCCTGTATGGGGGAAAAAAGGTAGTGTGTGATGAACATTTTAGCGATGGAACCAACTGAATTATTCTACCAGTTTAAAGCAAATCATAGCATGTGATGGGAATGCATTAAAAAAAATGTGTGTTATTAAACATCCCCGAACTAGTGATTAAATGTACGAAAGATGGAGTTCAGCTGAGGTGATTATGTTTAGATAACACCAGAGAAAAAACAAAACTTAGAAACTATGTGAAAATCACGTGAGCAGCAATAATTAGTAACAGCGGGGCACATTCTAACTGACGAAGACAACACCAAATAACTGTTTATTAGTAAACAGCTTAATGACGATGTCTGGAACCACATGGAGAGAGACGAAGAAATCAACCAAATAACAGAGTGCGTTGGAGAAGTGTGGTGTCGGCTCCAGTTGGAGAGAAGATGATTGCATAAGGCAGTCTACAGTTGCACCAGTGTTTTTAACCCTGCACAAACTTATTGTATATGGGTTACTCCACGAACTCAACCCAAATCTCTGACATTTGTTGCATTGATATTTTTTTAACGAGTCAGTTTGGTGAAAGCCCTTGTTAAAATAAGCACATAATGTTACCAAAATTTGAGCATCCTAGCTCCAGTATTTTTCAAACTATGGCTGCTTGATATTTAGGACTTTTAAAAATTAAACTACAGCTGTATTCATGTTTCACAGGTTATCTTCTCATGAACTAATCAACCTACAACACTTGGTGGAATTGTTCTCTGCAAAAAAGACTGCAATGTGTTGATCACGTAGCCATAACCAGGGTTGAAAAAGATCATGATTTTTTTTTTAATAAAAAAAATCGGATTTTTAAAATTTAAATCGGATTTTTAAAATTTAAATCAGATTTTTTTTATTTTTTTGAAATCTGGTATACACAACCTCATAAAATATTTTACTTTCAGGCTATCTGGTGTCAACACAGCTACACAAGTGTGCGCACTTTGTGCTTTTGTATTAAAAAACACACAAAACTTTGTTGATCTCGATGCTTGCAAACAATTATTTGTGTTAAATTCATATAAATCAGTGATTAAAAAAACAGAAATAAAAAAAATCATAAATCAATGATTTTAAAAAATTTTTTTTGGAGCGATTTAAATCATGATTTAAATCAATGATTTAAATCAAATAACCCTGGCCATAACTAGAACATACAAGCCATTGATGGTTAATGTGCAACACCTAGCAGACTACAGACCTCGTAGTAGAGATTGGTGCGGTTGAAGGAGGCGCGGAACACAAGGCACTCAGACAGCTGGAGAATCTTCCTTACATCCTGTACGACATTGCTTGTGGCCGTTGCCGTCAGTCCTAGGATGGGCACATCAGGAAATTGTCGCCGCATCACTCCCAGGAACTTGTAGTCTGCAGAAAGCATCATGTAGCAATGAGTTGGACATCCAGTAGAGTGGCATTGCATTGCTAGACCATTACCAGTAAAATCTACATTGCGAGACCTCTGTGTTTAGCCCATAACAAGTATACAGTTATCAAGACTGTGTCTAGTAGGCAATCTGCTAGTAGGTTATGATATTCCTAAACAGCATTTAGCTCAAACTTGTGCTTCAATTGTGATTTGATATGACCGTCTTCTATGTCCCCCGCTGAGAGCAGTAAACCTGGCCTGGCCTGAAGTCATGCCCCCACTGAGAGCACCAATGGACTTCACCTGGCCTGAAGTCATGCCCCCACTGAGAGCAACAATGGACTTCACCTGGCCTGAAGTCATATCCCCACTGAGAGCAACAATGGACTTCACCTGGCTTGAAGTCATGTCCCCACTGAGAGCAGCAATTAACCTCACCTGGCCTGAAGTCATGTCCCCACTAAGAGCACCAATGGACTTCACCTGGCCTGAAGTCATGCCCCCACTGAGAGCAACAATGGACTTCACCTGGCTTGAAGTCATGTCCCCACTGAGAGCAGCAATTAACCTCACCTGGCCTGAAGTCATGTCCCCACTGAGAGCACCAATGGACTTCACCTGGCCTGAAGTCATATCCCCACTGAGAGCAGTAATGGACTTCACCTGGCCTGAAGTCATATCCCCACTGAGAGCATCAATGGACTTCACCTGGCTTAAAGTCATGTCCCCACTGAGAGCACCAATGGACTTCACCTGGCCTGAAGTCATATCCCCACTGAGAGCACCAATGGACTTCACCTGGCCTGAAGTCATGCCCCCACTGAGAGCAACAATGGACTTCACCTGGCCTGAAGTCATATCCCCACTGAGAGCAACAATGGACTTCACCTGGCTTGAAGTCATGTCCCCACTGAGAGCAGCAATTAACCTCACCTGGCCTGAAATCATGTCCCCACTGAGAGCAACAATGGACTTCACCTGGCCTGAAGTTGTATCCCCACTGAGAGCAGCAGTGAACCTCACTTGGCCTGAAGTCATGTCCCCACTGCGAGCACCTATGGACTTCACCTGGCCTGAAGTCATGTCCCCACTGAGAGCAACAATGGACTTCACCTGGCTTGAAGTCATGTCCCCACTGAGAGCACCAATGGACTTCACCTGGCCTTAAGTCATATCCCCACTGAGAGCACCAATGGACTTCACCTGGCCTGAAGTCATATCCCCAATGAGAGCAACAATGGACTTCACCTGGCCTGAAGTCATGCCCCCACTGAGAGCAACAATGGACTTCACCTGGCCTGAAGTCATATCCCCACTGAGAGCAACAATGGACTTCACCTGGCTTGAAGTCATGTCCCCACTGAGAGCAGCAATTAACTTCACCTGGCCTGAAATCATGTCCCCACTGAGAGCACCAATGGACTTCACCTGGCCTGAAGTTGTATCCCCACTGAGAGCAGCAGTGAACCTCGCTTGGCCTGAAGTCATGTCCCCACTGAGAGCAACAATGGACTTCACCTGGCTTGAAGTCATGTCCCCACTGAGAGCAGCAATTAACCTCACCTGTCCTGAAGTCATGCCCCCACTGAGAGCAGCAATGAATCTCACCTGTCCTGAAGTCATGCCCCCACTGAGAGCACCAATGGATTTCACTTGGCCTGAATTCATGCCCCCACTGAGAGCAGCAATGAATCTCACCTGGCCTGAAGTCATGTCCCCACTGAGAGCAGCAATTAACCTCACCTGGCCTGAAGTCATGTCCCCACTGGGAGCAGCAATGAACCTCACCTGGCCTGAAGTCATGTCCCCACTGGGAGCAGCAATGGACCTCATCAATAACGAGCCGTGCGAAGCGGCCAGCTTGATGCATCTTCTCCAGTCGAGCCATGAAGCGTTTGCTCTTTGCAAGTTTCTCTGGCGTCACGTACAACATCTTGAGTGTCGCCCCTGGGTCTACCATGGCGTCATGCACACGTTTGACGTCTTCCTTCGTGCTTGACGCATTCAGCAGTGTCGCATCAACATGTAAGTCGTGCAGGGACATGAGCTGGTCCTCCATCAGCGACACGAGTGGCGACACGACCAGAGTGACACCTGCAAGTGGAGGAACAGCAGTGGCGTCACCTGGTGCTGAAATAGACAATGGAGGAGTCCCTGGGATAGGGTACAACTGGGAAGACACGACAATGGAGGCAGACTGGGATAGGGTACAACTGGGAAGACACGACAATGGAGGCAGACTGGGATAGGGTACAATGGGGAAGACATGACAACAGAGACAGAGTCCATAGGATAGGGCACAATGGGAAAGATATGACAACAGAGGCAGAGTCCCTGGGATAGGGTACAATGGGGAAACATTACAACAAAGGCAGAGTCCCTGGGATAGGGTACAATGGGGAAGACATGACAACAGAGGCAGAGTCCCTGGGATAGGGTACAATGAGGAAGGTATGACAATGGAGGCAGAGTCCATGGGATAGGGTACAACGGGAAGACATGACAACAGAGGCAGAGTCCGTGGGATAGGGTACAACAGGGAAGACATGACAATTTTGACTAAGATATGATTATATTATGAATGCAACTCAACAATAAATTAAAAAGTTTACTAAGTGTATAACTGTAACAGGATCCTGTAATCAACATGATTATGTAACTAATCACATTTCAAATGTTATAAACATATTACACTACAGGACTCATTATTTTGACTTTTCAGTAACTGATGTGGTGTGATCTTCAATCAAACCACACAGCATTCATGCAATGAAGCTGCATACATTGCACTAGTTGCCAGTGTCCATACAGTGGTTCAGTCATGTTGCATACAGAGAGGAACATGGCATGATAAAGCAGGCGTGGACTGGATGGATGGAAGATACAGCAGGGGACAAGGACAAGAATGAGGGATGTAATGAGGAGAGACACGGAGGTGGCAGATTCATGGAGGAGGACACAATGAACAAGACATCAGGGCGGAGGAGGATTTGAGCAGCCACAGCACTTTTGGTGGCTTCTGCTGTGAGATAGTGACATATTGATGGATAGTCTGTATAGATGATAATTACAAGCAGCATACACAGCTGTCACATGATGTGTCACCGTTAAATTTTGTATGCAGTCTACTGGTGAAATGATGTAAGCTCTAATGGTCATAGAGCAAACTCCATATAACTTGAGATGATGTTTTGGTATAACAATAATCATCTCAGTTTTTTCATCATTTAACTTTAGCATACGAGTGTACAGAGTAAACATAACTGGCCCAAGGACCGAGCCCTGTGGTACACCACACTGTAGAGGAATATGCTCTGATGTTGTTGAGTCAATCTGGACGCTATAGGTGCGGTCTTCCATGTAAGTCCGGAACCAAGCTAGTGCCGTTCCACGCACACCGTATTCATCTTGCAGAAGTTTCAACAAGTGTGCATGATCGATAGTGTCGAATGCTGTTGATAGATCTAGCATAACAAACATCATAGCATGGTTCCTGTCAAGAGCTACTGTTCAACGTCTTGTATGCAGACTGGTATTCTCCGTGCAGTCCATTCATTCAATAAACGACTTGATGACACAAGTGTTCTGTTAGCTTAGCCGATGGACTGCAACTTTCTCTAACATTTTGCCGATGAATGATATGTTGGAGACTGGTCTGTAGTTTTTAGTAGATATTTATCGTGTCACTTTTCAGCAGTGGTTTCACAACCGCAGTTCTCAGCGTGTTAGAAAATATTCCTTGTTCGAAGCTGTTATTTACTATGGCCACCAAATAGGGAATGTGGATATGCAATGTTCTCTTCAGGAGTTCAGTTGGGCAGGCATCTAGATTGCACAGTTTGACGATGTTCCTCAGTTCCTCGTCAGTCGTAGGTAATAGTCGATTTAGTTAGTATGATACCGATTGGCTACTAGCGCTCGGTGGCTTTAGCAGGGTGTTGACCACACGAAAGCACGTCCATTGGTCAAGTGATGACAGCAATGATTCATAGTGAGGCCACTTAGCTCGGGTGATCATGGCGTTGACCGCAGTTCGGTGCTGTACATAAATCTGTCGATGGATCTCGAGCTTCGTTTTCCTCCACCTCTTCTCACTTGACCGTCTCAATACTCTGGCATTGTGTATGCCATCATGATAGCAGGGTTCCTTGCGTCGGGACGTTTTCATTCGTATTGGTCAACCACGGCACTCACATCCATATTAATATCCACAGAAGGGAGATGTTCCAATAGATCAGCCTAAAATCGGTCATGATTTATTCGCGCAGATGCCTCATAGTACGAACAGGCACTGCCACTGGGTTTGCAGAAGACAGAAGACAAACAACACTGTAATGATCTGATATGCTGCTGGGGCATGCCATTGTATAGGTTGTACAAAGATAATGATGTCGTGGGTCTGCCCATGCACAATGCAACTATGGACCAGTGAATCTGTTACCTTTGCTGACGAGTGCAGGCAGTTGGAAACAAAGACTCTTGCCACCCCCTGTAGGCATGATGAGAATGCAGTGCTTGCCCGATAATGTCGCATTCATCGTCTCGAGTTGAAGTGAGCGAAACTTTGAGATCTTGAACACAGACTTGCTCAGCTCCTTCAGACGATTTGACCATGTAAAGTCTGCAATGTACAATCGTGTTGTGTAAACGTAAATGACCATTGTACACAGTGTATATGTAAACTCAGTTATTGTGCATGTGAGTGAATTTTTATTTATTTATGATTACGAATTAGAAAGTGTTTGTGATCATAAAATGAGATATGCTTAAAAAGGATAACGGATCATGTTTACCAAGCATATTTAGCTTGCACTGGTAATTGCACAGATGTAATTAATTAAGCTTGTAGGTGATTCCATATTAGACCAATGTCACCAATAAATAAGAAATCTCACCATCCCAACTTTGCTGAAACTATGTATGCAAATTGGAACCTATGACACAAACAGCTATATCAAAATATAATTTTTAGACAAATTGGTTGCATACAAAAACATTAAAATTTGGTCCAAAAAAATACATTGACTGCTGCATCATTTCACTCTCTGACCAATAAAGCCAGTAATAATTGTGCAAGAATTATAAATGTAAATTTTTTAAAGGGTTCGTTTAATTGCATGCTGTGGACAAGGAATCAAATAAGTGAAATTATTTTTCATATAAATAAATACATGCAATATCCCTTCAATTATAATAAAATGTTTGGTGGTCATGAGGAAAGATGCAGCCATCATATAAATAAAGCTCTGAACATCAAAATGCACTCAGCTACAACCATGCTGACTTGAAGTGAGGCCAAAGATGCACTGAACTGAAGATTGACGTGGAGTTTATAACTTGCATAGATCTATGTACCACTGGAAGTAAGTTTTTGTGCTGCTTTCTAACAATTCATATTCAATACTATCGACTTTGATTATTTGTGGCTCCTATTACCAACCACCGACCACTCTGCTTCATAAACTAGATGCCTGCCAAAGACGCCACCTACAATCGTCATTGGGCATGCACTGGCCTAATGGAATTATATCCAATGAAGATATGTATGTGCGCTCACTGCGCTGTGGCACAGGACCACTCTCACAGCAAGTACGGAGGATGTTTAGATCCATGACACCCCTGCACAACTGGCCCTACAGTTCGCAGTTGCTGGGTTAAACTGATACTGGGGCCAAGTTAGCAGGCACACCAACGACCTACTAATGCCCTAAAAAATAAGGGCATCAGGCTGCGACTGAATGGACGAGATGGCGTGATTATGGGAGGACTGATTGCGACTTTAAGATGACCCCAACTATTTCTGCCACAGTAACAGTAATAATTCACTCATGATTCCTATTAGCTCCCCAAAAATCGTGCACATCATCTTTGCTATTCAGTCAACAAAGTTTTATTCCTGTGTATATTTACTGCTCTACGGTGTGTATATAACTGAAAATATCTAAGTACATAATGTAGTCATCGTCCAACCATACTCTGTACCTTCCTTCTGCCAATTAGTGTTGCCAGTGACAGTCGATGCAGCATTCTCTATAGCATCTTGGAGCAATGTTTTCTTCCGGAGTAGTTGCTCCTGTTGCTCCAGGAGCGCAGTAAGTTGCTCCTCCACCTGCTCCAGCTGCTCCGAGACTCGTCTCAGTTCTTCATGTGCATCTGATGACAAAATGTTGAACTCAATATATATGCTACTCCTACATGTGTCTAGCATTTGTGTGAAATCAAACAAAAGTGACAAATAAATTGTTCATTTAATTTGAATGAATTTTGACCCAAAACAAAATAGTAAATAAAAATTCAATAATATATATGATATCCCATCTGTGTCATCAAGTCGTTTATTTTATTTAGCGCACAATGGTTACGACATTACCTGCCATGTTTGGTCTTGCGTCACTTCAGCCTCTCCAAAACACTTTTCCTCCAATAACCCGCAAGGCCGGCCTGTTTTTGATGACCGCTTCACGGCCAAACTGTACACCACAGCCTGGACATATGCCTTTCACCTTTGTGTAGTCTGTAAGGATCTTGTGCAAGTGTATTTTAATCAGTTGACCTTTGCCCCCCTTTCTGTAGGTAAGCAGCAGAAAGTTGCAGGCATGACAGAATACCTGTATAGTCCTAGGGGCCATGAGTTGCCACCACTTCACTAGGGCTGAAAATAAAATACAAAGTACAGTACAAAGTACTTGTGAACATTTGAAATGAGACTTAAGAGCAAAACTTCAGTCACCCCCTCAATTTCAACCACCCCGCTTTGCCTTATTTTACTCAGCCGTATAAATGAGCACAGGTCTGGCAAAAGACAGTGATGGGATTTCAGTGATGGAACTAGCTTTTGCACAGCAACTGCAACATGGCTGAATACTTCAATAGGAATTGAAATGGTGTTTGCGCGAACAGGTCTGCTGCAGGTGGCCAAAGTGTAATGCGCCCTGAGCAACAAAGAGGTCAACAGTATAAATTGAACTTTGCTTTTATATTCCAAAATGTATAAGTAATAAATTTGGCAAATCTGTATCGGAATGGCTAAAGTTATGGGTTATGGCATTTAGACAAATGCATTCTGGGTACTAATAGTATGACATTCTGGATGATAAAGCTACAGCAATGCTGTAACTTTAGTCATGGCCAATCTGAATTTTTTACAATTAAAAAAAATATCTTGGTGCTGTAAAATCATAGTAGACATACTGTATTTGACCTATTAAGCATACATGCCATAACTAGGGCAGGACCCATACTTATCAGCAGGACTATAATTATTTTAATAGTGTGGAACAAATGAAATGTGTTGCCATCTGGTATTAAACAATTGGCACCATTTTAAGTTGTTCTACACTAGACACCTGGCCTGGGGTCTATTACATTGCAATGTAATATATTACTATTACTTAGTTTCCTTTCTATTACTATTACATGCTGAAGGCAATGTAATATATTACTATTACATTTCAAGCTATTACTATTACATTTTCCATCAGAGCTATTTTCTTTCAATTAAACATTTTACATAGATTCAAATTAACTGATGGGTGTATCATCGATACAATACTGAGATGTGTCAAGATGTCCTGTCTGCAGTCTCTCTGTACTCGATCTCTAGGTGTTTATATCACATCACATATCTAACATCAGAACAAGATCACTTTACTTTAAAAGATGGCTGTTGCATTTAACTGACATGAGCTTCTGAAAAACAGCATCGCTCAAACAACATCGATCTGGGCAATAGATCTTGCTGGCAATCAAAATTACAATTAATTAATAAATTTCCCAATTAAATTAACCTCACACAATTCCAGTCGGATGTAAAAGTTTCATATATTCACTGAAATGAAACAGAAAAGCAATGTCACTGTTAATTATTAGCTCAATGATAGGATGTTTTTCACACTTTTGGTCAATAGTGTGCAAGCTAGCTACCAACTGAGAAAAACTCAGAAAAGTTGGTATAAGCCCCTGGATTATGTACAAACATTACCCAGCATGGCAGGCTGGCAGCTAGGGTTGGGAGATGGCAATGACTGATTGATCTATTCAATGAAATTGAATTTTGGTGTGATTGAAATGTTGAATTGTAATAGCAAAGTAATAGCTTGATTGCTATTACTTTGCTTTCTGTCACAATTAATAGTACTATTACATTGCATTCTGTTCCATCTATTACTATTACTTGAGCAATGGTAATCATTACTAGTACTATTACATATTACTATTACCACAGGCCTGCTAGACACCAAATGACACTAGTGTTAAACAGTTAAACAGATGTATTTTTGGTGACTTTCAACATGCGTCCACATATCTATGCATTGGTCATATCTGTCGTTACTTTAGAATAAATTATTCCTATATCTGAAACCACTATGCTACTTTGCAACGTTACAAACAATGGCACTGAAAACAATTGCCCCGTTCCCATCAACGTAATATTGTCAAAATGTTGCAGCATCAACAATAAACTATAACATTACTGCTTTTAACAGAAACACATCATTGGCCCAGATCCAGTATCACAAGAGCTTCAAAGACACCCGCCCTCTTAATTCTGGAAAAATCGTTCATGATGGGTATGTCTGGGTCAGCGTTTTTACGTTTTGCTTTGTTCACGTGACCAATGATTGACAGCCGTGAGTGAAAGGTGGTGTTGCTGCTCATAGCATGCGCTCTTACAGCACACACATTTTGCAAACCGCATAAACAGTTTGGACTGAAAAGCATGCAAATCTATTAAAATTATGCCAGTTGGCAGTGCCGTCCCGCATGCTGCATTTGGGTATGATAGTGTTTAGCATCATATAGGCTGATGCGAGTGGTTGTGGGGTGCTTACGTCATCACCACAAATGCTGCCAACTTCGCCTTTGGTAGCGATGGAAGGATGTTGCTGTATGTACCTGCATGTACATGACATTCATACATGATTGTTATTTATTTTGGTAACTTACTAAAGAATATATTATGTTTGTTTTACGATGGTTTGTCATCGTTTTGGAACAGTCTCCATTTTGGTTGTTGCAGTTTGCCCAGAAATTTTGTTGTTGTTTTGACCAATATTTGTTGCCGTTTCGACCAATTCTGTCACTGTTTTGGTTTGTCGCCGTTCTGACTGGTACCTGTATCTATGATCTTTTGTTATAAACTGGATATATATGCTAAGTGGCCATAGCCATAGGCCACATGGCATAGGATCTGGCTAAACAATTTGGCCACCACCATTTTTGTTGAAAAGCATGCAGAATACATGTGTGTTTGTCATTGTCTTAATGCACATTAAAAAAATTGGACAAGGCAATTTGTATTTGGCTAAAAAAAATTGGGGGACTTTACTAGCCAAAATGACTAAGTCCCTAAAAAGATTCAGAGATAGCCCAGATATGTAATTACTGGAACAACATTATTTTACATGGAATGGTGTATACATACAAGTCAGATGTTTTTGCCCATAACGGGTGGGCGATGGACCGAACTAACCGTTTTCTCAACCAGTGAAAAGTGAAGTGTTTTCGCTCGCATGGGCCGAATCAACCGCATATACAACCGGTGCCAGCGGACTCCGTAGACCGAAACGATTAACTGGGAAATAGGGTCTGTGAACCTTATTACATTTGTTATTTTCGCTAACCGACTTGCTACTGTTTGCGTCTTGGGTGTTGTAACTGGGACATGGGCTCCATGGATCTTATTACGTTCGTTATTTTCGATTAGACTGTTTGCGTGTTGTAACTGGGAAATTTTATGCACTAAATTATTGCTTTCTTCTAACAAATATTCTAATGAATTAATTCTAACTAATTTTGAAAACACACAAATGCGTCAAGAATTAAACTGTTTTATTAAACATAAACATTATTATATACAGATGAAGACACAAAAAAGCTAAACCTTGACAATAGGCTGTAATTTTATTTTATTGATATTGCTCTATAGTTATTATATATTATTATTATATTAGCGTGTGATCGTGTACGAATGTTTCTGTGCGCAATCTGTGAATTATAATTTCCTTTTTTACCGAATCAGGCCGTGGGCCGAAACAATTTTTAGAATTTTGTCGCTTAGAAATCCGCTACTAACATGGGCCGAATCGTAGCTGAATTCATTAGCGACGCGGTTTTCAGTGAAGTTGGCCGAAACATCCGTTTGCGTTGGCGGAACCCGTCATGTGCCGAACTATCCGCGACCCACTGTCGGAGACAGACCAGCACTGCCACTGGCAGCAAGAGAGCGCGGCGAGGCAGTTCCACGCATATGTCGGGAAACCCTTCCCAGTGTTATCGAACTTGGCTACACCTTTTTAATGAAATACCTGCATTTCCCTTCGATTTGTACAACTGACATATGTTATGTATGCTAAAAATTAATAACATTTAGTAACAAAAACGGGCTTGCCGATTTACCACAACGTCCTGCCGTAGTGTCTGTCAGTGGGTGACTATCCGCCAGATGGCAGCAAACGCTCCGCCAGATGGCGGCACTAGATTTCTTGTGTATAATGGCTGCATGAAGTGGAGAAGGGAGATGGACGGAAGCTAAGATGAGACAAGAATAGGTCACAGATCTCCTCAAACTTCATCGAACTAGGTGAGTAACCAGATGATGAATGTTGCTGTTTGCACGTTTGGTAGATGTATAGAAGCGACTTTAGTCCTAGAATACTTATAAGTAACACTTGACAGTCTGTGACTGACAGGTCAGCCGGCATCTGTTGAATGACAGTGTCGGTGACAGTCTGTATTATCTTATCTCAATAACTTTGTTTGGCAATGCGCTCGCCTTCTGCTTCCATTTTACTTCCATCCAGTGAAAGGCGTGATTTCCGGCGGCCGAAAACGTACTTTTTCGTGGATATTTAATGTCTATAAAAGTATTGTTGTTGTAGATATATCACCAAAAGTAAAGTAAAGACAAAGACAAAGTTACTCGACAATAACCATACATAAATATAAAATATTTCAGTTTTGTAATAAAACCTGTAACACTAAGTGACATTGTTTGCGCATTGATTACGAACAGTATCGCCCAATATTAGACGATAAACTAAATAACTAATAATAGTAAATTATTTGGAGCACAGTTCTTCTGCTTTTTGACAACAGTATGCACACACACGCATGCACACATCCATGCATGCTCACGCGCACACACACGCATGCACGCACGCACACACACACACACACACACTTAAAAATACAGATACCTTTCAGAGTCCTCTACCATGGAGTATACATATTAAAATTTTCCTGTAACTCCATAAGCATGGACAATGCCAGTGTTCTGGTTCACTCTGTGACAATGAAACGTGTCTATTATTTTGCCTTCATGTTTACTTTGCCTCGGTGACAAAATCAAAGACATTTACAAAAAAATAGTATCAACAGACTGAATTCAATGAATTACAAGACTTAACAAGATGGTTATTCAAAGCAAAAAACCCAGATGATAAGTGGACAAGGGAACCAATTGGCTTATCGAAAGTCCAATGATTGTTCATCTACATGTGTAACCTGTCCTTTAGTTATGAGATATTTGCCAGTTTTGTTTTTAACATTTAACTGAATATACTGCACTAGAACTAGTAGATAGAATCGTAATGCAAATGGATAAAAATTACGTTCCAATTAACATATTTCTTGATCTCTCTAAAGCTTTTGACACAACTGACCACACAATTTTATTAAACAAATTGAAATATTATGGCATTGATGATGCAGGTCTACTTCTGTTAAGAAATTATTTAAATAATCGGAAACAGTATGTTGAAATTGAAGAAATAAAGTCTGAAATTCTTCCAATAGCAGTTGGTGTCCCACAAGGTTCAATCCTTGGGCCATTGTATTTATCATATATATAAATAACTTCTCACAAGCTAGTAGCATATTTAAATTTATAATGTATGCAGATGACACAACATTATTTAGTATTTTAACATCTTTTAATAAATGCTGAACTTTCCAAAGTTGTTAAATGGTTAAATATAAATAAACTATCACTAAATAAAGCTAAATATATGATTGTTCATGTCCCCAGTAAAGGTATACATTCCCTTACACTTAAAATAGATAAATACAATTATTGAAAAAGTGGATGAATTTAATTTCTTATGGTTAACCCTGGATTCAAATTTAAATTTGAAAAAAACATACAGAAAAAATATCTAATAAATGTACAAACATGATTGGCATGTTAAATAGGCTAAAATATGTCTTGCCTTTAGAAATAATTTTTTTTATATAAAACTCATTAATATTATCACATATAAACTATTGTATTATGGCGTGGGGATACAAAGGAAACAGATTAATGAAAATTCTGGAAAAAAAATATAATTATATATATAATACAGTGTAATAACTTTAAGTGGATATAATTCACATACTGAGCCACTTTTTATGCAACTTAATTTGTTAAAGATAGAAGATCAATTAAAGTTACAAGAATAAAAATGTTACTTTAAATACATCCACAGGCATTTACCTGTTTATTTATTAAACTGGCAGATTACTCCAAATGTTAATATACACCTTCATGACACTCGGAATTCTAAAAATATACATACTGCCAGAACTAAACATGAATTTGCAAAAAAATATCTTAAATATAATTTGCCATTCATTATAAACAACACTCCTGATGTAGTGAAAAAAAAAGATATATACTCATAGCCTGCGAAGCTTTACAATTTATGCAAAAAAAACTTTCTTCTGCAAACATATAAAGACACATGTACACTTCCAAACTATTATTCATGTCACCAAAATCAGCAATGCTAATTGTTCATAAATGGATGGAAACTCTAACGTTCAAGTACATACACACACTTGATTATATTAGCAAGTACAAAAAACAAAATAAAATAAAATCCACATGTTTATATAATTAAGATAGACATGTAATTAAAAAAGACAAAAAAATAATTAAAAAATGATTAGTCGTAACTTGAGTGGCTCCTATGATAACGACAGTATGTCTTAATGGGAGCCACTGATCCTTACTTGTTTTAACATTAAAAGGTTTTTGTTTTAATTAATGATGGTTATCTATATTGGTTTCAAATAAAGATGTTTTCACACTAGTATTATTATATATGTGTATATATTTTATTTGTGTAAATGCATATCTCTGTTGTTTCATTATTTTATATTTTTTTGAGGTCAAAAATAAACTTCTTGTTCTTGTAAACACAACATTGTAGATTCATAGTTTTCATAGATACATTATTTTTGAAATACTTTGAACCAGAGTTTTGGAAGCATTAGCAATAGCAAACACGTGGCTAGCGCTACATCTCATAGGCCGAAACAGAGAGCACTTGCTCGGCAGAAAATATTTGGCAAACATCGTCTTGATTCAAAATTTGTGCTATAAATTAATATTTCATGTGACACTTGCCAAAACTCCAAGATATGGGCCAGTTACGGCCACACAAAAGTAAATAAATTTAACACAATAGTTTCTGCCTATGAGATGTGGAGCTAGCCATGTGTTTGCTATAGCTAATGTCAACTCTTGTAAAGGCATAACCAGAAAAACAAAATTATAGCTCAGTGACTAGTATTGACAAGTTGCTGAATCCTGTTATTCAGAACATCGGAATTAGCAACATGTATCGTATGTTGAAATTTTGGATTCAGTCGTTTGCATCCTTGTATATTTTTAAATATACTGTTTTTATTTATGTAGTTATTCATGGACACACTGTTATTGCCTGAAATAAAACTTTATTATTATTTAAATTCCCCCGTGGATATTAGTTACTAGTCTACCACACATTGAAGCACAGAATAACCTAGCAAAGTTGTCATCACTGAAGACAATGAAACATTAAGAATGAGTGTATTAGGATGATGTAGGACTACTCACTGGACCCCACATGACTGACAAAAGTAATAATTTCTGATAGAGGAAATTGTGAGCAATGGAAGAAAGGAATATATCTGATGCTGAATGATATCCCTGCATGCTTTCAGCCAATCGGGTATATGCAATACGCATGCACAGAGATGTCCGTCGATGTGTCAGTGATCCTCCCAGTGCACAATGCAGAACAGTGGCTGGACGAGTGTCTCGAGTCGGTCTACAACCAAGACTTCAGTGGAACCCTTGAGGTTTCCATTTATGATGACTGCTGTACAGACCGGAGCAGCCTGTTGGTAGACGGGTGGTGTAAGCGATTTGAGGAGAAGGACATCGCTGTGGTAATGAGCAGGAACACCACTAGGGAACCACGTGGTGTGGGATTCGCTAGAAATTGTGCCATACATCAGAGCAATGGCATGTTTCTGTGTTTCCTTGATGCAGATGACGTCATGAGCAAAGAACGAATCAGCAAACAGCACGACGCAGCATTGCAACATCAGCATGCACTGATCGGGTCACAGTTCAAGCGAATACCCGAAGGTTCTACAGAACGTTTCTCAAAATGGGCAAACAACCTTGACAGAGAGCAGCTGTTAACACAAGCGTACACGTCACATGGCCCAACAGTGATCATGCCAACTTGGTTCTGCTCACGAGAAGTGTTTGATCGCATTGGAAAGTTTGACGAGACTGGAAAAGGCACTCCTGAAGATCTGATATTCTTTTATGAACATCTGAAGCATGGTGGCGCTGTCATTCGTGTGGATGGCCCGTTGTTGACTTACAGATACCATCCACAGTGTGAGACGTTTTCAGTCCACAAAGACACAATCTGGGATTTACGAATACAGCGTCTACAAGACATGGTTCTTGAGAGATGGCCTTCGTTCACCATCTGGAGTGCAGGGAAACAGGGTCGTCATTTCTACCGATCCCTACATTCAGTGAATCGTAGCAAAGTTGCAGCATTCTGTGACGTTGATGTGAAGAAGATCTCTAAGGGCTTTTATACATTTGAAGATTCTGAGCAACGACCAAAACCAAAGGTGCCCATTATACATTTTAGAGAGGCAACACCTCCAATAATAATTTGCGTGAAGCAGGACTTGACTGCTGGATCTTTTGAACAGAATCTTGTCTCATTGGGCCTCAAGGAGGGAATTGACTATTTTCACTTTGGATAGTGTTGTGGCTTGTTGCTCCATCTGGACCAGAGACATACTGACTGACAGGACTGGAGATTACTATACATATATAATGCTCTAGAGGCTGAAGACAGTACAATGAGAACACTGGTATATATATATATATATATATATATATATATATATATATACATACAGTATATATATATACCCATATATATATATATATATATATATATATATATATATATACCCATATATATATATATATATGGGTGTCACTGTTGAAAGGAAAATCATGCACACTTCTTTTGAGAGATTACACAGTGATGCAGAACATGGTGTGTTTCTAGATTTGAAAGAAAAATTAAATTGAACTTATTAAAACTAGACTTTATGTTATATATCTGGTGATTCCAGGCAATAATAATAATAATATATTTTATAATGCCAGATCCAAGATTGTTCGTGGCACTTCGCAGCATATAGAAACTAATAACACGTTCTAGAATCGCTAAATAAACAAATAAATAGATTAAGATACTACTACTAATAATTATTTTTAAATAAATCTGGCATAGTATAATAAGAATTAAATAATAATAACAAAATAATACACATTAATAATAATAAATAATAAAATATATATAATATATTAGTCATATTAAGTTTTTAATATTGCTAACTAAATTGAATTTGATTACGGAAACTATTCATAATTAAATTGCAATGAGTAAAGCAACTCCACTGCAAGATGTATATTCTGTACTAAAAAAATTATACATAGACATTACATATACAACTGTTAAAACTATAACAATTAATTTAAAATGTAAACTAATTAAATATACATGTAATTAAAAATGATAAGTATAATCTAACGTGATACAACTAAATACAATTATTTTAACTAAAATGTTACCAGGATCAATGTTTTCGGCAAGAATAAAAATATGATATAATAAATTTTTAATATAAAATGCATTTTAAAATGTGTATAGGTCAACAGTACTCTTGATGAACAGGAATGTGTATAGGGCTTTCCTGAATGATACCACCAAACTAGATGTTCTATAAAGATATTTTGTAAATGCTATCTTATTGACATAGGAGACTATCAGTGATCAGATTGTTACATGGATGCAGTTAGATAACGCTTATACTGATGAAAATGAGACACTAGATGTGGTTATGTTACTACCGGTAATGATGACATTTACATTCAGACTTGGGATCAGTTACATTGGAAATGGTATTTTGTTTTTGTAATTAGTGTGTAATTGGAATCAATATCATGTAATTGACCCCATGTCTGATGTCATTTTAAGAATTGAAGTCATGTTACTGTATTCCACGTACCTGTATATCTGTCAGTGGTGAGTCTGAAATGGTGGATGGTGAGTCTGAAATAAAGTTAATTATATTGACAGTTATCATGGTATTAACAGTTTTCTTTACTTGAAAATGTGTTGCTAAAAACGCACTTCCAGCACATCATATTTGTTTCCACTCAGAACTGGATAATTTACACCAAGAAATTTACTCTAGGAAATTCACATTTCTGTTCCTTGTTATTAGCATCGATATCTGGTGGTATATCAACAACTGGATTGGCATAATACATTTCATACACATAGGATAAAAGTAATAAAAACATGGTAGACACACCAAGTTTGGTGGGAATGAATAACGTGTAAACAGTAACAGAACCACTACAAAAGGCTTTCTAAGAAGCAGGCCATTCCACATCAGCCGTGTGTGTGTGTCTGGTGGACAGTGCTGACAAATCCATGTCAAGTCATCGTTGACCAATAGTTGAATGAAAACTACTATAAGAATAAAGATGTCCGCATTTATCACAGTCTCACAGAAGGTGGTTCATACTTCATAGTACATATCATTTACATAATTTGAACTGATGATAGAATAATTTTTTTGTGATATACCATTGTTCAAGTTTAATCAGTCGCCACATTATGTTTGAACAACAAATGTAACTATTGAAATTTTAATTATACAAATACTGTTGTTAAATAGGAATATGCCAGAGAAATGGGGTTTGTGTCAGAAATGATAATGAATTTACACTGGGAACAACTAACTTGGTAACCACCAGAGGAGCAAACAGACATCTCACCATGTTCTACAAAGCCATCCATGGTCATTTATCCTTGTATGTTGGAAACCACGTCCAGCCCACACAGTGTCAATTGTGGCATTTCAGCCACGACTAAGCAGCAATCACTCCATGCACACACAACCCTGACTGTTTGACTCCTTAGGAGTGTTGACCAATATTCTAAACAAGATAAGACATTTTGATATATATATTTATATATATTTTAATGCTTTTGTTATTAATTTATATATATATATACATGCATATATATATATATATACAATACATATATATATATATATATATATATATATATATATATATATATATATATATATATATATACATATATGTATTGTATATATATATATATATATATATATATATATATATATATATATATATATATATATATATATATGTATGAATAATATATATATATATATATATATATATATATATGAAGTTATGCAATAATATATATATATATATATATATATATATATATATATATATATATATACATATATATTATTGTACTTTTGACTGATGGCAGTTTTGACTGTAGCAGTTGTATTTGACCAAATTTTTAACAAAGAGGGTAGTGATTGGTAATGCAACGTGTACTAGAAGAACATTTTGGTTGCACATATGTGGATTGGTTATATTGTAAGAAAACTGACCAGATATGTTAGTGACAGTCTGTTTTCCTGTTGCAGACTGGGCATTGAAAATGCGCCAGCCAGAGAAGGAGAATCATTCTATGCAGCTGGTAAAACGAATTCCAATACATGTAAGTCAAATACAGTTGAAATATCTGCTTAGTGGTTCCAGTCTCCAAGAAATAGTGTCCATACGTGAGAAGTGTCCAGTGTTTTACATTGAAATAACGTAAATGGTGAGTGTCCATTCAAGAGAGAGTGACCACTATGCTGTTGCATCTAAGTTAAGAAATTGGGTGCATTTTTTTCTGGATCCAAATGTGAAAACTAAAAACATTCCATCTAGAATTTATATCTTTGCACCAACAACAAAAACATGTGCTTTGTGTAAGTATTTAGCTAAACCAGCAGTTAAAAAAACATTTACTTCACTTGATATCCTTGCACTGATGTATAACATATACATTCATTTGTGCTGCGGTTAAGCCAGTGCTACTGAAGTATTAAACATTGCCTCCAGTGGCTCCATATGCTGCTGTTGTTAAGCCAGTGCTACTGAAGTATTAAACATTGCCTCCAGTGGCTCCATATGCTGCTGTTGTTAAGCCAGTGCTACTGATGTATTAAACATTGCCTCCAGTGGCTCCATATGCTGCTGTTGTTAAGCCAGTGCTACTGAAGTATTAAACATTGCCTCCAGTGGCTCCATATGCTGCTGTTGTTAAGCCAGTGCTACTGAAGTATTAAACATTGCCTCCAGTGGCTCCATATGCTGCTGTTGTTAAGCCAGTGCTACTGACGTATTAAACATTGCCTCCAGTGGCTCCATATGCTGCTGTTGTTAAGCCAGTGCTACTGAAGTATTAAACATTGCCTCCAGTGGCTCCATATGCTGCTGTTGTTAAGCCAGTGCTACTGAAGTATTAAACATTGCCTCCAGTGGCTCCATATGCTGCTGTTGTTAAGCCAGTGCTACTGAAGTATTAAACATTGCCTCCAGTGGCTCCATATGCTGCTGTTGTTAAGCCAGTGCTACTGAAGTATTAAACATTGCCTCCAGTGGCTCCATATGCTGCTGTTGTTAAGCCAGTGCTACTGAAGTATTAAACATTGCCTCCAGTGGCTCCATATGCTGCTGTTGTTAAGCCAGTGCTACTGACGTATTAAACATTGCCTCCAGTGGCTCCATATGCTGCTGTTGTTCAGCCAGTGCTACTGAAGTATTAAACATTGCCTCCAGTGGCTCCATATGCTGCTGTTGTTAAGCCAGTGCTACTGAAGTATTAAACATTGCCTCCAGTGGCTCCATATGCTGCTGTTGTTAAGCCAGTGCTACTGAAGTATTAAACATTGCCTCCAGTGGCTCCATATGCTGCTGTTGTTAAGCCAGTGCTACTGAAGTATTAAACATTGCCTCCAGTGGCTCCATATGCTGCTGTTGTTAAGCCAGCGTATAAAGCATTTCCTATTTTTACTGCATACAGATTATTTTACAATTCATTTTGGGTATTCAACTTAACAGACTAGTTGACGTACACTGACACTTGCTTGTAGAGATGACATGGGACGTCTGCGAAGGAAGAAGACACAGCTGTTGCTCCTCGGCCTCCTGCTCCTCCTCCTTCCCATCAGTGTCTTCATCTACCTAAGCTTCCGCAGTGAAGGTGCCTGCTGTTGGTTTTTTGGTGGTGTGTGGTGTGGGGTGGTGCACACCTGTAAGACTGGTGCCAACCCTGAGTGGTGAACACCTGTAAGACTGGTGCCAACCCTGAGTGGTGAACACCTGTAAGAGTGGTGCCAACCCTGAGTGGTGAACACCTGTAAGAGTGGTACCAACCCTGAGTGGTGAACACCTGTAAGAGTGGTACCAACCCTGAGTGGTGAACACCTGTAAGAGTGGTACCAACCCTGAGTGGTGAACACCTGTAAGAGTGGTACCAACCCTGAGTCGTGAACACCTGTAAGACTGGTACCAACCCTGAGTGGTGAACACCTGTAAGAGTGGTACCAACCCTGAGTGGTGAACACCTGTAAGAGTGGTACCAACCCTGAGTGGTGAACACCTGTAAGAGTGGTGCCAATCCTGTGTGGTGAACACCTGTAAGAGTGGTACCAACCCTGAGTCGTGAACACCTGTAAGACTGGTACCAACCCTGAGTGGTGAACACCTGTAAGAGTGGTACCAACCCTGAGTGGTGAACACCTGTAAGAGTGGTACCAACCCTGAGTTGTGAATACCTGTAAGACTGGTACCAACCCTGAGTGGTGAACACCTGTAAGAGTGGTACCATCCCTGAGTGGTGAACACCAGTAAGAGTGGTGCCAATCCTGTGTGGTGAACACCTGTAAGCCTGGTAACAGAAATATGTAAGACCCGCAAATGAACCCTTATGGTTATCTATGTCTGCCTTTTTGTTGTGCAAACTGGGATATGTTTATTGGATTTTATGACACTTTGGTGCAGCTGACAGCCGACAGCTAAAATATTAATGAGAGTCACTCTTTTGACATGTTTTGAACAGATTATCTCTTATTTGCTGCCATTTCACAAATACGGGTTATATATAGATAATGTAATATTAAAAAACCTTGTTCAGAATGCACACACACCATAAGGAATGTCTCCTACACCCATAAGACCGTCAAATTTCAGATAATCTGTAAGAGTTATGAGTAAACTATAACTTCCGTAAGAGTTGACGCGTATAACTGATGCATGTACTTTGTTTTGTGTGATGATACATTTTAGCCATGAGATAAGTGACTTGCACTGTGCAGCCACAGTTGCATACAGGTTTTATTAAAGCAACAACATGCTGAGTTGTGATTGAATACCTAAGATTAATTATATAAAACAAAGGAATTGAATTATCTCTCAAGGTTTGACTGTATCACTCCTCAGAAATGAACCAATCTACATGGACTTCCATGGGCAGGTATCACAGGTTCAATAACATTGAATAATTACCATTGGATGCATTTTAATGTACACATTTGATTTGTGAGTTTTGTAATGCCACTGTTTATCTGTGATTAACTAATTATTCAATAATAGTCCTCAGTGTTTTTAAAATGGGGTTCAGGCATATACAATCAACCAGGGATTTCTGGGAGGATTTGTAAAAATTGTTATGCAGTTAAAAGAAATTTTCTCAAAAAGGGGGATTCGTTCAACCCTCCCCCCAAACTTAAGGTTCATATTTAATACAGTTGCAGACTCGTTGGTCGTTAACAACAATGTGATGGGTTTCAACAAACGTGAGGCAAAGTTGGCCCAGCGCGTGCGGGAGATGGAGGAACAGAACCAACTACTGCGGCACCAGCTCAGGTAGGTGCTGCCACCTACAGCCAAGTGTTAACATTGCTGGGACCGTGAGAGGAAATGTATAAGATTTGTGGATATTACTGCAGTTTTACAAGGATAGCCAGAATAGAGCCATTTTAAACAGAGAAGTTTTTCCAAGTTAATGTTGTGCTTCCTTCTGTGAGCACAAGCAAATTTGATGGTTAATTCAGAATTATTCCAAGCCTTTGTACATTATTGAAAAGTTGTTAAAATGAAAATGAACTGTGTTATGAGTACATAAATTTACATATAAATAAAATACTAAGATGCCCCGAGACATTTTATTTTAAGAGCACGGATTGAGCTTTTATATAAATTCCTGTTATTATTATTATATGATAAATAAGAAGTATGCTGGCCTACCAATCTTTAGGAATCTCTAAAGTTATAGTTGTGTTGAAACCAACTAATATGCAGTTAACAGAGGAACTGCTAAGGTGTTTGTTACTGGGGGTGTGTTATAACTAAGTGGCTATATTAGAGAGGTAACATTGAGTTGTTGCTTGCAATCTCTCCCAGAACCAGTTGTTGGTTGTATTAGAGAGACTAGTGATATTGAGTTGTTGGAATGTTTGCAGTCTCTCCCAGAACCAGTTGGTGGTAGTATCGGAAAGACGGGTAATATTGAGTTGGTGGAATGCTTGCAGTCTCTCCCAGAATCAGTTGGTGGTAGTATTAGAGAGACGGGTAATATTGAGTTGGTGGAATGTTTGTAGTCTCTCCCAGAATCAATTGGTGGTAGTATCGGAGAGACGGGTAATATTGAGTTGGTGGAATGCTTGCAGTCTCTCCCAGAATCAATTGGTGGTAGTATCGGAGAGGCGGGTAATATTGAGTTGGTGGAATGCTTGCAGTCTCTCCCAGAATCAATTGGTGGTAGTATCGGAGAGACGGGTAATATTGAGTTGGTGGAATGCTTGCAGTCTCTCCCAGAATCAATTGGTGGTAGTATCGGAGAGACGGGTAATATTGACTTGGTGGAATGCTTGCAGTCTCTCCCAGAACCAGTTGGTGGGGCTCCACTCCAGTCTGCTCTCCTCGGAGCCCAACGAAACAGAACCACCACTGGATTGCAACAACGCAGGACACAGGGTACCCAAGTGTGAGGTGGGTTGCCAGGCTGGTTGCTAAGCTGGTCTCTAGATGGGTTGCTATCCTGGTTGTTACGTTGATCACCAGCTGGGTTGCTAGGCTGGTTGCTAAGTGGGTTGCTAGGCTGGTTGCCAGGTGGGTTGCTAGGCTCATTGTCATGGGTAACGAAAAAGAAGTTGTCAACATTTCACTGAATGTAGCTGTCAATGAAATGTTTAAAGTGATTAATTAATAATAATTCATTGAGTCATATACACCAAGGTGACCCTCAGTGTTCTTTCTGGTGGTTAAATCAGGTCGTTTACAGTATTGAGTGCTTTTTTTCTTTCAGATCATCCAGGTGGCGATAGTGTGCGCTGGCTACAATTCAACACGAGATGTTGTGACGCTGATCAAAAGCATTCTGTTTTACCGCAAGAACCCTCTACATTTCCACTTCATCTCTGACGAGAGTGCCCAGCACATACTAACTACAGTCTTCAAGATGTGGAACATGCCAGCAGGTAGCCTGCTTACCCTATAATATCAAACAGTTGCAAACTCTGGCTTTCTCATTATTATAGATTTGGTTTGAATTATATCCTAGAGGCTTTTATTTTGCTAGTTAACATATGTGTGATGCCAGCCATTAAGGATGTTAAACAAGTGTATACATTGTGTATTTGTTCTAACGTATAGGACAATGCATTACTGTTCCAATCCATTTGTAAATAAAGATAAATGATATACACTTTTTGAATGATATATTGTAAGTTTTATGCACGAGTTGCTTCAGAATGTTGTATTGATTGAGCTTGTGAACTCAATCCAACATTCTGAAGCAATGAGTGCATAAAACCCATTATAGTTCGATAACATATTTATTATATGGGCTCATAACTAACATTTCAACACATTTAATGCAATAAAATAGTAATTTCGAAGCAATTCAGATCAATCGGCACACACCGTTTTAACTAATTCTTCGGCATACATGCATACTGGTTTTTATTGCACTGGACATAACACTGTGCACGACAGCATCTGTCACTGTAGATGATGCAGATGTAGATGATGTTAGAGTTTGAATGGCTATTTTAGATATACATGCAACATAATTATGTATATAAGTATAGATATAGTTTTCAAAAGTGAATGTCAGATATTTCAAGCAGTAATTGATTTAGCAGATGCTTACCACAGTGTTAATTTGATTACTGGAGAATGTTACAATGACTCGTCCTATCCACCTTTCTCTCCATCCATCCAATCATCTTACATGTGTCAGCTTCACATGTTATTTTCTGCTTCCAGTCAACGTGAGTTTCTACCCAGCCAGTGATCTGAAGGTATGTTTTGTATCAATCATGTTCTGTGCTGCTTTCCAAAAATATAATGTAACTTTTGGATATTGAGAGTACTGACAATTGCTACAATGGACATGGAGTACTTTACTACATGTTGTGTATCTATGCAGAGGGTAGACAGTCGTGTGTTGTTACTATGGACATGGAGTACTTTACTACATGTTGCGTCTCTATACAGAGGGTAGACAGCCATGTGTTGTTACTATGGACATGGAGTACTTTACTACATGTTGCGTCTCTATACAGAGGGTAGACAGTCATGTGTTGTTACTATGGACATGGAGTACTTTACATGTTGTGTCTCTATACAGAGGGTAGACAGCCATGTGTTGTTACTATGGACATGGAGTACTTTACATGTTGCGTCTCTATACAGAGGGTAGACAGTCATGTGTTGTTACTATGGACATGGAGTACTGTACTACATGTTGCGTCTCTATGCAGAGGGTAGACAGTCGTGTGTTGTTACTATGGACATGGAGTACTGTACTACATGTTGCGTCTCTATGCAGAGGGCAGACAGTCGTGTGTTGTTACTATGGGCATGGAGTACTGTACTACATGTTGCGTCTCTATGCAGAGGGCAGACAGCCGCATGTGTGGTGTTATTACTATATGGGCATGGAGTACTGTACTACATGTTGTTGCGCCTCTATGCAGAGGGCAGACAGCCGTGTGTTGTTACTATGGGCATGGAGTACTGTACTACATGTTGCGTCTCTATGCAGAGGGCAGACAGCCGTGTGTTGTTACTATGGGCATGGAGTACTGTACTACATGTTGCGCCTCTATGCAGAGGGCAGACAGCCGTGTGTTGTTACTATGGGCATGGAGTACTGTACTACATGTTGCGTCTCTATGCAGAGGGCAGACAGCCGTGTGTTGTTACTATGGGCATGGAGTACTGTACTACATGTTGCGTCTCTATGCAGAGGGCAGACAGCGGGTTGTTACTATGGGCATGGAGTACTGTACTACATGTTGCAGAGGGCAGACAGCGTGTGTTGTTACTATGGGCATGGAGTACTGTACTACATGTTGCGTCTCTATGCAGAGGGCAGACAGTCGTGTGTTGTTACTATGGGCATGGAGTACTGTACTACATGTTGCGTCTCTATGCAGAGGGCAGACAGTCGTGTGTTGTTACTATGGGCATGGAGTACTGTACTACATGTTGCGTCTCTATGCAGAGGGCAGACAGTCGTGTGTTGTTACTATGGGCATGGAGTACTGTACTACATGTTGCGTCTCTATGCAGAGGGCAGACAGCCGTGTGTTGTTACTATGGGCATGGAGTACTGTACTACATGTTGCGTCTCTATGCAGAGGGCAGACAGCCGTGTGTTGTTACTATGGGCATGGAGTACTGTACTACATGTTGCGTCTCTATGCAGAGGGCAGACAGCCGTGTGTTGTTACTATGGGCATGGAGTACTGTACTACATGTTGCGTCTCTATGCAGAGGGCAGACAGCCGTGTGTTGTTACTATGGGCATGGAGTACTGTACTACATGTTGCGCCTCTATGCAGAGGGCAGACAGTCGTGTGTTGTTACTATGGGCATGGAGTACTGTACTACATGTTGCGTCTCTATGCAGAGGGCAGACAGCCGTGTGTTGTTACTATGGGCATGGAGTACTGTACTAATCATACAGGCATGACTATTCCTTCATATATCCACCACTGTCTATATCCAGGCACTCATTTATACAGCCAAGTGAACTAAGATTAGAGGAGTAAACAAAATTTCCCAAGCTTCAAAACAGCAACAAGAAGATTCGAACCCGGATTCTCTCAATTGAGGGTCTGATGTTCTAACCACTATGCCACCACAGCCGAAATAGTCGAAATAGTTCTTTGTAAAACTCTATATAACTCTACTCTGAACCTGAAATTTCAGACCACATTATAAGCGATATTTCCAACAGGGGAGCCACTAAACGAACAGGACTCTACTTGCCAAGGATATTGTATTGAAGCAGTGCTTTATAGTGAAGCATGTTACAGCCAGATGAGACTGTACTTCAGGAGTAAAACATGGTCCTGTGAGCCCAGTAAGTGATGGTGAAATAAGTTCTGATCCACTGTTTATGAAAAAACAAAGTTTGCATGTGTTTGGTGTGCTCGTACACTGACATCCACCTCGGTGGAATACCCCATTGCCTGTGCTGTCTTCTCAGCCCGAGGAGAAGCCGTGCAAAATTCCTTCTTCCCATAGTTAGACTTCAGTAAGGTGGACCTAGTGAAATTATGTACACAAGTTGTATGTGACTGAGAATTATATTGATGTTTGCAGCCTGAAGTCGTGTGGATACCAAACAAGCATTACTCAGGCGTGTATGGACTGATGAAACTCACGCTTCCTAACTGCCTGCCAGCTACACTACAGAAGGTGCGTACATGTATGCATGCATGTATGTGCACATCAACGTACAAGTGCTTGCTAACGTTTAATGGATCAGTGCACCCATACAAACTACACAACTTGTTCCCTGAGTTTGTCGTCCTTATCACAACAACAGATTACATTAATGTATTCTATTCTTAATTTGCAGAATGATATTAATTTGCAGATCACCTCATGAATGAGGGAATCATGTCATGGTTTGCAATGAAGTGGATTCTTCCTGTGATTTTTATGCATGTTTTGTGTGCGTGTTGCATGACTCTATAGACAGTTTTTCTTGATGATGAATGATAAAAACTACTATATGTTTAAATGTCAGTTGCTTCATATTGTAGTCACAATAAAACACTTCTTGATTTGGTCATGGTTTAATCTTATGCTAAATATTTGTTTTAAATTGTTCATACAGTTATCTTCATCCCTTTCTTACCATAGGTGCTGGTGTTGGACACAGACATCACCTTTGCCTCTGACATTGCAGAATTGTGGGGAATATTTAACAAATTCAGGGGAAAACAGGTAAGACAGCGTTCCTCGACAGTAGGCCTCTTTCCTTAGCATTTGTGTATGATGTTATTACATGAATCCCATTATTAAAGTGCTAATGATGAAAGTTTTCTTTTTTGGGTAATTTGTTTTGGGGCAAATATAAGTAGACCAAACACCCACAGATATATTTTAATTACAATTTTCTCAGATCTAAGGTGAAATCTCTGGAGTAGCCAGGGAACGCACTTTGTATCAGTTCACATATATCAGTTCAGCGGTTACCAATATATCCATATTTATTTACACTTATGAATATTAGTAATAGCAACATGTCCACAAATAGTGCTTACTGTTTCTGTATACAGTAATTTTCCGTGTATAATACGCCACTAAGCAAATTTTTAAACTGTATTTTGTCTATGCCAATGCATTCATTCAATCATTCCACGTACAAATAATGTGTATTCTAAAAAAATATTGTGTTTTTGCACACTTTTGTCGTCCAGATAGCACTGCAGATTGAGCGATAATGTTGCTTGTGCTCATGACAAGATGCTGATGCGGCGAGGCTCTACTTGGACCTAAGAGGTGCACCAGGCCAAGGGATACTCTAAGCCATACTTCAACCAAACTGTCAGAAGTTGGCAAATCAGGGGTTGATGCTATAAAGTTGGGGTACATATTATACATGGTAATATAGAAATTCTGTCAGGTTTGAGCAAAAAGTCAGGGTATGTATTATATTTGGGGGCTATCGTACACGGAAAATTGCGGTATTCATATTGACTGGTTTCACAATTGGCCATTAATTTCACAATTGGCCATTAATTAGTATACTGCAATCTGTGTGGTTGTGGTTCAGTGAGTTGCCTCTGACTGGTGTTTTGTATGCTCAGGCCATAGGGCTGGTTGAGAACCAGAGTGACTGGTACCTCGGCAAGATCTGGAAGCACCACAACCCCTGGCCCGCCCTGGTAGGAAGTCACACTGTCACAGCGTACAATCACTTGTGTGTTCATATAAAGATCATATGCAGATGTTGGATATGTGGTCTTGTGTTTCATTCGTTGTGGATTATTCATATTCAGTCATGGAAATGTTGACAAGTTATATTAATTGAGTGCTAAAATGAAAAAAATAATGTACATTTTTTATTTAAGGATGTTTGTTGATCAATTAAACTTGTATCAAGTTGAATTATCGTGACCTAGCCTAAGTCCATGCACTTACAACAGTAGTTATTAAATAACAAAAAGTTACCAATAAAGTACCAGTTATACCATGGCAAGAAGAAACATAATTAGATAATTTTATTACTTCAAATATGAATTGTGCTGTATTGTTTTGAATGTCTTCTCTTAGAGCAATCTCTGCTGAAACTGACTCATGATAATTTGAACAAATCCAATGTTAATCTCTGCCCCTCTCCACTGTATAAATGTAATTTTATCAAATGGTTTGTAATTTTTTCTTTTACTTATTACACCTACATTAATGATTTTTCCACTTATTTACATGTACCTACACTGTATTTGGTTACTTTGTTACATGTATTTTATCACTTACTTAAATCTACTATATAATTATAGTATAAAAGCAAGTAGATCCATTTCTTCAAAGGTTCTTCCATTCATTGTTGCTTACCTTTCATGTCATTGCAGGGTCGTGGGTTCAACACAGGGGTCATTCTGCTTGACCTCGACAGGCTGAGACGACTCAACTGGGTCCAGATCTGGCGACTGATCGCTGAGCGTGAACTGATGAGCATGCTCACGACAGTGCTCGCTGATCAGGTGTGCTACTCATAGATTGTGTGCGTGTGTGTGCGTGTGTGCGTGCATATATGATGTCAGCTAAATCTGCTTTTTTTATTGTTATTTAGACACATATTTATCTGAACCTTCATATATTCAATACTGTGTCTTATTTTTATCACTTTGTATGTTAAGTGTTTCCATTATATTTGTTTATCTGTTTCACAAACATTCAACTGTGTGACTCTTGCTTAATGGTATATTTCTTTATTTCTTAAAATGCTGACTAAGCAGTGTACAGCGTACTAATTTGTGTTTGTTGTCTCTGTCTCTTGTAGGACATCTTCAATGCGGTGTTGAAGCAGCATCCGTACCTTCTGCATCGTCTGCCCTGTCAATGGAACGTCCAGCTCAGTGACAACACACGCAGCGAGCAGTGCTACCGGCACATGGCTGATCTCAAGGTGACGGGGTTGTGATGGAGTAGTGACAGGGTTGTGATGGGGTGGTGACGGGGAACTGATGGGGTGGTGAGGGTAGATGGGGTAATCCTGTCAATCACAACTGTGAATCATTTTAACAAACACAATTACGTGGTGTTAGTTAAACAATAAAAAAATTTTAATCCTACGTATATTACTTCTACTATTCCAGATATGGTGGAGGGACAGATTTATTAATAGTATATATAATTATAATAATATATGATTTATTAATAATATATGGGTGATGGAGTTCATTATTTTGTCATGTACTAAGTGTTGTTATTATTATTATTATTATAACAATTATTATTGTGGGTCATTAGATCCTAAAAAAGTGTATCCCTCCCCTTCCTTGGTATATTTAGAGTACCCCCTGGGAGCCCTAATTTGGAACCAGTCATAGGTGTTTCTGTTAGCATGTCTGCTAGGCTCCATATATTGTATGGTACTGAATGGGCTGGTTTACGTAGCAATAAGGAAGTTATCAGTATCCAGGAATGATGATAATGTATGCTGTGTGTATTAAACAACTAAAGCTCTTTTATTCAATTGATGCAAACAATTTAGACTTTTTTTGGAGCAACTACTTGAGATTACTGAAAACTACCGTTGAATTCATGGCAGTGAAGTTTTACAAATTCATGCCAGGAAGGACTGTTACATGGCAAGACGCACTAGCAGCTGTCTATGGAGTTGAACCTAATTATGTAATGTCATGCGACACTTTATGACATTCTTTCCACTCATACATTTTTGTATACATGCGAAGTGAAAGTAAAAAAATCAAGACTGTTGCATATGGTGCCTTCTAGAATTTGTTCGAATAAATACAAAATATACTAACTGCTTAGTGTATTTTTGGTTCCAGTTACACACATAATTGTTTATGTATGGTTTTCACAAAAACACAGACAGTTCTGGAAATAAGTGATGTTAATGGGAGATTTCAACAAAAGTAAAAAAAATATCAACAAATTATCAACAAACTTGACCCGTAACTTTATCTTCAACACTCTTAACACCATCACCTCTTCCACAGGTCATACATTGGAACTCGCCATGGAAACTTAACACCATCACCTCTTCCACAGGTCATACATTGGAACTCGCCATGGAAACTTAACACCATCACCTCTTCCACAGGTCATACATTGGAACTAGCCATGGAAACTTAACACCATCACCTCTTCCACAGGTCATACATTGGAACTCGCCATGGAAACTTAACACCATCACCTCTTCCACAGGTCATACATTGGAACTAGCCATGGAAACTTAACACCATCACCTCTTCCACAGGTCATACATTGGAACTCGCCATGGAAACTTAACACCATCACCTCTTCCACAGGTCATACATTGGAACTAGCCATGGAAACTTAACACCATCACCTCTTCCACAGGTCATACATTGGAACTCGCCATGGAAACTTAACACCATCACCTCTTCCACAGGTCATACATTGAACTAGCCATGGAAACTTAACACCATCACCTCTTCCACAGGTCATACATTGGAACTCGCCATGGAAACTTAACACCATCACCTCTTCCACAGGTCATACATTGGAACTAGCCATGGAAACTTAACACCATCACCTCTTCCACAGGTCATACATTGGAACTCGCCATGGAAACTTAACACCATCACCTCTTCCACAGGTCATACATTGGAACTAGCCATGGAAACTTAACACCATCACCTCTTCCACAGGTCATACATTGGAACTCGCCATGGAAACTTAACACCATCACCCTCTTCCACAGGTCATACATTGGAACTCGCCATGGAAACTTAACACCATCACCTCTTCCACAGGTCATACATTGGAACTCGCCATGGAAACTTAACACCATCACCTCTTCCACAGGTCATACATTGGAACTCGCCATGGAAACTTAACACCATCACCTCTTCCACAGGTCATACATTGGAACTCGCCATGGAAACTTAACACCATCACCTCTTCCACAGGTCATACATTGGAACTCGCCATGGAAACTTAACACCATCACCTCTTCCACAGGTCATACATTGGAACTCGCCATGGAAACTTAACACCATCACCTCTTCCACAGGTCATACATTGAACTAGCCATGGAAACTTAACACCATCACCTCTTCCACAGGTCATACATTGGAACTAGCCATGGAAACTTAACACCATCACCTCTTCCACAGGTCATACATTGGAACTAGCCATGGAAACTTAACACCATCACCTCTTCCACAGGTCATACATTGGAACTCGCCATGGAAACTTAACACCATCACCTCTTCCACAGGTCATACATTGGAACTCGCCATGGAAACTTAACACCATCACCTCTTCCACAGGTCATACATTGGAACTCGCCATGGAAACTTAACACCATCACCTCTTCCACAGGTCATACATTGGAACTAGCCATGGAAACTTAACACCATCACCTCTTCCACAGGTCATACATTGAACTAGCCATGGAAACTTAACACCATCACCTCTTCCACAGGTCATACATTGGAACTCGCCATGGAAACTTAACACCATCACCTCTTCCACAGGTCATACATTGGAACTCGCCATGGAAACTTAACACCATCACCTCTTCCACAGGTCATACATTGGAACTCGCCATGGAAACTTAACACCATCACCTCTTCCACAGGTCATACATTGAACTCGCCATGGAAACTTAACACCATCACCTCTTCCACAGGTCATACATTGGAACTCGCCATGGAAACTTAACACCATCACCTCTTCCACAGGTCATACATTGGAACTCGCCATGGAAACTTAACACCATCACCTCTTCCACAGGTCATACATTGGAACTCGCCATGGAAACTTAACACCATCACCTCTTCCACAGGTCATACATTGGAACTCGCCATGGAAACTTAACACCATCACCTCTTCCACAGGTCATACATTGGAACTCGCCATGGAAACTTAACACCATCACCTCTTCCACAGGTCATACATTGGAACTCGCCATGGAAACTTAACACCATCACCTCTTCCACAGGTCATACATTGGAACTAGCCATGGAAACTTAACACCATCACCTCTTCCACAGGTCATACATTGGAACTCGCCATGGAAACTTAACACCATCACCTCTTCCACAGGTCATACATTGGAACTCGCCATGGAAACTTAACACCATCACCTCTTCCACAGGTCATACGTTGGAACTCGCCATGGAAACTTAACACCATCACCTCTTCCACAGGTCATACGTTGGAACTCGCCATGGAAACTTAACACCATCACCTCTTCCACAGGTCATACATTGGAACTCACCACGGAAGCTGAAGGTGAAAAACAAGCATATCGAGTACTTTCGTAACTTGTATTTGACCTTCCTTGAATATGACGGCAATCTGCTGCGACGAGAACTGTTTGGGTGCGAGAACACGGGCAATGTCACAACACAGCCACAGGTACACAGACGGTGGGGGTGAGGGGCGAGCGGGGGCGAAGGGTGAGAGACTGGTCACATATTAATTTTCTGTCCTATAAACATATAAGAATCAGAATATTTTTTTTGTTCACCAATCCCACCCTTCTCTTGCAGAATGATGAACGCATTTTGACACTTGTAATGTGCGTTTGTTCTGACATAGTATCATTTTGTTTTATTTTGTCCTGGTATCTGTTTATTGAATTTTTTTGTCACACAAATTAATTTATGTTTATTTATTATTGGACATTTTTATCCAGAGTTAAAGTTCAACACTATATTGTCCAAAAAAGTTACCTAATGTTTGAGGTAATTTTTACCAATAGCCTTTTTATGTGCATAATTTGTTAAAATAAAAACAGTACTCAATAGTCAGTACTGTTTAAAATGAGTGCTATATTTGTAATGGTGTTGACATTTAATTTTTTCTACCATACTACACATATATCAATTTAAAACATAAGTGTTACAACGGAGAAAGTTATTACTGGGAAAGGAAGTGAGAACTGGTCTTAAGACAGAAATATTCAGGGCCAGCTATCAGAGAAGCCAACTCCATTGCGGCATTCAAGACATTGTTAAAAACGTCTCTTTGGTGCAGTCTTTGGAACAATGTTGCTATCAGAGTGGCATTTTACTTATTATTTATTTACCTTGTTTTTATTTTTAAGTTATCTGCATAACATATGTTTATCTAATGTGTCAACTTAATTTAGTTATTTATTTAACTTATGTTTACTTTCTTTTAAATACTTTTTCTTTCCTTTTCAACTTATTTAAAATTAACTTAGTATTATTGTGTTTGCATCATAGAGCAGTTTCTTAACCTGGACACATGGCACATTGCAAACATATGATAATAATAATAATAAATGGGTGAATGTCTTGTTCGCAGACAGGGAAAGTGAGCGAAGAAGTGGAGGAGGAGGACGAGTGTTATGAGTTCCGCCGTGAGCCGTCGTTGATTCACCGCACCCACCTCTATTACCTTGAATACAGCTACACCCCAACTGAGGATGATGTCACTCTCGTCGCACAGCTCAGCATGGACCGACTGCAGGTTTGTAACAGGCATTCTCATTGGTTGTTGATTTCAAAAATGTGTTGTGATTGGTTGCTGGCTTGTAAGTTATGTTTTGATTAGCTGGAACGTGGATAACTACAGTTGAACCTCTCTTTACGATCACCTCAGTAATACAACTGCCTCACCATTATGGTCACTTTGGACCAGTCCAAAGTTATTTCCATGTCAGTAAAGTATAGGACATTAAGTCCCTCTTGTAAGGTCACCTCACTATTGAAGTCAACCTCAGGACTGGGCCAAACTGACCTGGATAGTGAGATGACTGTATAGGTGGGACTTGTGCCACGTTTGAACGCGCTTGTACTTCCTGTGAGTATGAGTTCACGATATGTAAATAGAGTTCATGACCCCATCAACTCATAATTACCAGTTGAGGACTCGAAATTTAAAAAGGAGCCCCAGTTGTCGTAATTAAGTGTTCACAGGGGTCGTGAACTCTATTTACATGCCGTGAACTGGTAAACACGAACGCACTCATATGTAGCATTAATGTCCAATACTTTGTCCTTCCACTGTAGTAGTTGTCATAGTGACTCAATGATTTTGTGTTCGTTTTGTGACTAGGAAGTAAAATATCCCATACAGGAGTAAATGTGTAACCTCTCATAGACTCACATTATATAACTGGATGTCATGTGATTGTGGTGGCCCATTGAAAATCATGATAAACGTGACATGATTAGTATGAAGCCTTTACTGACTGTTGACAAGTTTTCAGCAGTTGATGGAAACAGATGTTGTATACATATTAACATGTAACTATATTATATTGTATGCAATGTGATTATTTATTTATTATTCTAATTTGCTTAACTAGTTATTACATTTTAACTTATTATATTTGTTAATGCATATATATATATATATATATATATATGTATATGTATGAATAAAGGCTGCTGGTGCAAATATTTTGTTGTCGTTGCAGATGTTGGAGACATTGTGCGAACATTGGAGCGGCCCAGTCAGTGTCGCCCTCTACATGTCGGATGCGGAAGCGCACCAGTTCCTGCAATACGCCCTCGGCTCGCAAGTTCTCATGTCCCGACGCAACGTGGGATACCACGTGGCCTACAAGGACGGGGTCAGTCATCTATGTCCACTTCTCCTTCAGCTAAACATCCTCCCTCCCACTGGCCATACTGGCACCACTGGCATCACTGGCACCACTGGCATCACTGGCCATACTGGCACCACTGGCATCACTGGCCATACTGGCATCACTGGCACCACTGGCCATACTGGCACCACTGGCCCACTGGCACCACTGGCATCACTGGCCATATTGGCATCACTGGCACCACTGGCCATACTGGCACCACTGGCCATACTGGCGTCACTGGCACCACTGGCCATACTAGCACCACTTATTGAACGATACTGGGCTTTTGCACGAGTTACTTTAGAATATTGGATATAGTATCATATATTATCATATCCATGACCAGTTCAGTAGTTAAACCATACTGAGTTATTTGTTAGCCAGCAAAACTAATAAGTAAATGTCAACATTTGTTAATGGCCCCTTAACAAGCAGCTGTGACGAAATCTGAGAGAAATTCAAAGTATAAATGGAGACTTTAAAAGTTGTATAAAATGTGCCACAATTGCCTCAGTTGCGTGATTTCTTGCCCCCAGTTATTCTACCCTGTCAACTACCTGCGTAACATCGCCCTGCGCCAGGTGAACACACCCTACGTGTTCCTCTCAGACATTGACTTCCTACCTATGCCTGGACTCTACGACTACCTGAGACGCGTTGTCGTAATGACAGACCTGGCCATCGAGAGAAAAGTACGTTCTGGAGTTCTCCTTTTGGTGGTGGTAAAAGATTATCTGTGAGTGGGAAAATGGAATCAGTTTATAAAAAATTGACATGTATGGAATAAGTTCCATTATATCAATTCCAGTTACATACCAATTACAATACCAGTGCTAATCCCACCTCAAAAATACCAATTCCAATTATAAAATATCAATTCCAATTATTAGTTCCGTATCAAAATAAAAGTATGTGAACAGGCTCAACAGAGCAACCATAGCCAGACTCAACACAAGAAATAACATCTATTTTAGAGCAGCTTTATTTTATTTCTGCATACTGGTACAAACAAATATGATCTACAGAACATGTTATATTTTATTGATTATTTGTAGTGAATAATTTGGGTTATGAAGTTATATGATGGATTTGATGTAATTGAAAATACCAATTACATTTTCACCAATTCCAAACACCAATTCCGGAATTGGAATTGGCATTTCAATTCCTACTACAATGTAATTGACCCAATGTCTGTATGGAGTACTTTTACAAATAGTTCTTCACCAGACAAGATAAACACTTCAGGCTGCTTTGTATGGATTACCTGTATTCAATAGAATACGTTTTGAAAGATTTTGGAATATAGCCGTATCTTGTATTTATACAGATTTATTTCAGATTTATGGTTTTAACCTCTAGACAAATTTCTGGCGAAACTGAGCTGATTTCATTTTTGATGTAGGTGCATTCTGTCGATGACAACACTTGATCGATCAATATTGGAATCATATAGGCCAATTAAAAAAAACATTACATACAAATTAACAAAAAATTCAAGTTAACAAAAAGGCATATCTGCAATTGATCCTGGACCTTTGGTCATCCTGTTAATTGTTTGGCATCATTATGGATTCTGTCAATTATTATGCCACCTGTCGTAGGCTATAGAAACCACTGCAGGACTGATGCTTCCTGCATAGCAACTGTTCTCTGTGTATTCCTGCTTTCCTGACCTTGGTTACTGTCTGTCTGCAGGCCCTCATAGTGCCAGCGTTTGAGACGCAACGATATCGCTTCACAGTTCCTAGTTCGAAGGCTGAGCTCATATCTATGCTTGATTTGGGAACGGTCTTCACATTCAGGTTGGTAGATGACCCAGGTGACTTTTCAACTTTACGTAAGCTGCAAGTTCTAAGCTTGTAGTATTTGCATCAAGTATTTGCATCAAGTAATATGCTGAATGATGCCCAGGTTGCTCTAAATTAATATTTGCCAACATATAGTGAATTTTAAAAAGCATAATAATTATCTTTTCATTATTATATTAATATATGTTCCATTTATGTGTATTGCTTGTTATTTATTCTTGTATATTATAATATTATATTTCTTCATTACATTTCTGCATGTTACATAAATAAATAATACATCAACGCACAAACTTTGATTACTTTTTATTATTCTACATACTGCCGTCATTTTTTCTAAATTTAAAAACCTGTGTGAGACGGTTTCATATCAAACCTTTTCTGACATTTCTATGTATTTTATTCTAAGATGGGATTGTGATCTTACAACATTTGTAATTAGTTTTGTTGAATCAAATTAAACATCTAGAACCATTATTTCTTGCTACAATCATTATCAATTGTTCTGTTTTATGATTTGGTACCAGGTAGAAATGAGATTTATTTTCAGCCAAAATAATGTAAGTAACAAAATAGAGCAGCATGTGGACTTGACATACTGAATTTGTATCTTCAGATACCACGTTTGGATCAAGGGTCACGCACCAACAAACTTTGCGAAATGGCGGACCACAACTACACCGTACAAGGTCGTGTCTTATTCAGAGATGATGATATTTTGTGCAACATGTAGTGGAGACTGTTGCTTGGGGCTAGTTGTTACAAGTGCTTTTGGGTGTAGACAGATGGCACCAGTGGTGAGGTGGATACTTGAATGAATAATGTTCATGCAGTAATTGCAATGTGGCTGAATGCTTCCCAGAGGAAGCAAGTTGAACGGGTCTGTCGGAGGGTGAAGTGTAAAGTGCTTTGGACATTGCACTATATTAAAACTTTCACACAAAACAGCAACGCATACAAAAGAAGATTAACTTGTGTTAGATTGTGTTGTTTTTAGCACCATCTGTTGGCAGATCTTCACAAATGTAATGTACGTTACAACTAACCCCGCCCTCCCCTTCTTCTCCTTGTGTTTCCCACATTAATCGCTTCCTGGTTTGCTCCTTCTGGATCCAGATGCTCCAGTGGCTGCAGATTTGTTCTTCTTCTTTTCAGCCCGTTCTGTTTCATATGATCTTCCCAATTCTTGGTCTACTTACTCGTTTTCTTTCGTTTAGTTTTCTGTTCCATTCCTTGTTCAGTTCCATTCCTAGAAATATTTTGAAATAATACGTGTCAAACGTAGCTGCAGCATAACTACAGAAAGAGCCAGAATTGCCGTTTTGATAGTGTTGCTTTTGTCCAAGTGGTAATAATGTTATGCCAACGTAAAGTGCTGTTATTTATTATTTTACGCTTTGAATGCCAGGAGTTTATCAGTTAACTGAACATATCAGTGAGAAAAATAATGAACAAGGAAACGTTTTTCAGAAAACAATAAAAATCTTCCCAAAATTTTAGCATTTTGAGGAACAAACACAGTTAGTTAAATTTGCCAGAGGACACCACTGTGGTTTCTGTGCTGCTGGACTTGTGAAAGTGAAAGTACTCCATACATTCATCTGACTCTTCACCTAAGATTCTGTCCACACAGGTGAACTGGGAGCAGGACTTTGAGCCCTATGTAGTCGTGCGCAAGGACGTGCTAGCGTACGACGAGAGGTTTGTCGGGTTTGGCTGGAATAAAGTGTCACACGTCATGGAGCTGGATGCTCAGGGGTGAGTGGTACAAGAACATTTTGATCAATTGCTTTGAACATTTGTGATTGAAATGGAATTTGTGCACTGATGGAAAGTGATAATGTTATCTGTATGAATGAGAATGGTAACTTAGAGCGTTATGGAAGTTAAAGAATGTGTAAGTCATTGATGTATAAATGGTGTCATATAGTGACAGATGTAGATGATAAATTCACTTAACAGTGTGCGATTTTATGTCTGTAACTGGTAGTGCTTTTAATATCATGTTAGAGCACTAAGGAATGTTTAATGAAATCATGACTGTCTTTGAACTATTATAATTGTTACCAAAATGCTTTTAGATATTCTGCTGTTCCCCACTGACATTTTTACCCTTCCTCTTCCTGGCAATTAAACATGTTTGCTTCATTGTTATATGATTTGTAAATACATATCAGGTATCAGCTATGATGTCCCTGCACAGTGCACTGACATTAGATGTGGGTTTCAGTAGTGAAGTTGTCCTAGACCAATACGTGTTTGCCCCGTTCTCAGGTATGAGTTCATTGTACTCCCGAATGGCTTCATCATCCATACGCCCCACGCACCCAGTCTTGACATTGCCAAGTACCGCTCCAACCCTCTCTACAGAAGGTAGGTTCTCTGTGCCTACCACAGAGGGTATTTCATGTTTCTCAACTGCAACCGGATAATGGGACCATCTCAACTGGATCATGTCAAATAATATCAAGGGACCATCTCAACTGGATATCAAGGGGTCATCTCAACTAGATATTATCAAGGGGCCATGTCAACTGTATAATATCAAGGGGTCATCTCAACAAGATAATATCAAGAGGCCATCTCAACTGGATATCAAGGGGCTGTGTGAACTGTATAATTATCAAGGGGCCATCTCAACTGTTTGATACTAAAAAAGCTGTTTCACAGCAGTTTCTGTTCATGTGGTACATTTTGAACTGATGATCTTTCATTCACAAGCCTTTAACAAATGTGGTACATTTTGAACTGATGGCCTTTCATTCACAAGCCATTTAACAAATGTGGTACATTTTGAACTGATGGTCTTTCATTCACAAGCCATTTAACAAATGTGGTACATTTTGAACTGATGATCTTTCATTCACAAGCCATTTAACAAATGTGGTACATTTTGAACTGATGATCTTTCATTCACAAGCCATTTAACAAATGTGGTACATTTTGAACTGATGGTCTTTCATTCACAAGCCATTTAACAAATGTGGTGCATTTTGAACTGATGGTCTTTCATTCACAAGCCATTTAACAAATGTGGTACATTTTGAACTGATGATCTTTCATTCACAAGCCATTTAACAAATGTGGTACATTTTGAACTGATGGTCTTTCATTCACAAGCCATTTAACAAATGTGGTACATTTTGAACTGATGATCTTTCATTCACAAGCCATTTAACAAATGTGGTACATTTTGAACTGATGGTCTTTCATTCACAAGCCATTTAACAAATGTGGTACATTTTGAACTGATGGTGTTTCATTCACAAGCCATTTAACAAATGTGGTACATTTTGAACTGATGGTCTTTCATTCACAAGCCATTTAACAAATGCGGGCCATGTCCTGTAATACAAGAAAGGCATGTTCTAAACCTGTAAAACTGTAAGGAATGTTTCCTATGCTTCTAAGATTTAAGAAAGGACTAAATCATGAGTCGGCAGCCACGAGATGTGCATAGGACCCACTTAACAGTGATGTGTATAGGACCAACTTAACAGTGATGCGTATAGGACCCACTTAACGGTGATGTGTATAGTACCCACTTAACAGTATGTGTATAGGACCCACTTAACGGTGATGTGTATAGGACCCACTTAACAGTGATGTGTATAGGACCCACTTAACAGTGATGTGTATAGGACCCACTTAACAGTGATGTGTATAGGACCCACTTAACGGTGATGTGTATAGGACCCACTTAACAGTGATGTGTATAGGACCCACTTAACAGTGATGTGTATAGGACCAACTTAACAGTGATGTGTATAGGACCCACTTAACGGTGATGTGTATAGTACCCACTTAACAGTATGTGTATAGGACCCACTTAATGGTGATGTGTATAGGACCCACTTAATGGTGATGTGTATAGGACCCACTTAACAGTGATGTGCATAGGACCCACTTAACGGTGATGTGTACAGGACCCACTTAACGGTGATGTGTATAGGACCCACTTAACGGTGATGTGCTTGACATGTGTGTTGAACTTCATGCAGAGTTGTTCTGGCATCAAATTCTTATATTAGCATATTGTGCTCTTTGATTTTAGGTGTTTGAAGACATTGAAAGAAGATTTCCAGAAGGATTTATCTAGGAAGTACGGCATCCGAGCTCTGAAGTACCTGTCTGTGGACTGAGTGTGACATTACGACATATATATCTGTGGTACTTAAGGCTTTACCAGCTGCAGTGGGAGACGTTTTGTTCAGCGGCACAGATAAGTTAGTGATCACCTTAGCTGGTGTTCAATCTTCATGATGAGCATAGAGAATTTGTGACCTCATCAAGGCCCTTTGTTTAGGGTGGGGTACATTTCCCTACTGTCTCGTCATGTGTGTTCCTAGTGGTGTCCATGGGGAAGAGGGTCAAGAGACCAAACCCCCAGATGGACAATTTTGTATGTTGGAATGGCAGTAGGCTATGGCCTAGTTAATAGTTTCAGTTGAACAAGCCGCCACTAGGCAGTGTGATAGAAGGGCAGATGTGGAATGTACTTAGGACAGAGAGTACAAAATGTGCTAGATTTGACATAGGCCTGGATTTAGTTGAACTATGTCAGTGGCTGTTCTTGGCAGTGGGTCTTGTGATATCGAGATTGTAACATGCATAGCAGAGCATGGTGATTGACAAGTATTATTTCATTGCCCGGTTAGTGACAAGGGGGATTCCATGTGTATGCATGCGATGCGCCTTCATGTTTGACAATTATGATGTACTATTTATTGTATCTACATGTTCTACAGAAAGACATTGCATACTATCTGACAAGACGTAAAATACAGTAGATGTTAAAAGTTTTCAGAGTCCAAGGCTATTTGTACAAAGCTATTAGTACCTGTGCAGTACTGAAAGTTATGAGACGTAGACTATGAAAGGTAATGTTGTTTTTAAATAATGAATGTAATCTGGCAGAAATACACATGCTGATAAACAGCAGATTGTACAACTGGCTGAAGTCTGGAGATGCAGTCCTCAGCTGCTGTTCGACTCTTTCATAAATCATTGAAACTAACAGTTAGTATACAGTAGTCACCAATACATATTGTATGACTGCATGGTAGATTAGAGAGCAGGACTAGAGAAACTGCCTTAAGTTATAGGTAACCACAAGGTGTGTGGTGTGATGCATGTGACAAAATTCTTGTTACTGTATGATTTGTTCAGAATCTCACGCTTTCACAGCTAGTCCGTGTTGTACAGAATGATGACCAGTGAAAGAACTGTCAAGTGCCTTCAGGGGACGGATAATGTCAATCAATGTATGACTAAGTATATTAGGGACAATTTCAGCTACTGTCGTATATCTACCTGGTTGTGTAAAAAAACTCAAGAAATATTTATTCAAAATTGCATTGTATTTTCGTTGGTCCCTTGTTCTGATGACAACTTTTGCACGTCCCTTTTCACGATAATGCTTAATGATTCTGGTTTGTTGCGCATCTGATGTTGTAAGGATTTTTTACAAACCTTACTTATATGTCAGAAATTTATTATAAAAAATATAAAATCTTCGTAGATGTTGTAACAAGTCTAGGAAAAATTCATGTGAAATAAAACATTTTACGGGGAAATCAAAATTTTAACAATGTATGAATTGACGAACCCTACCAAGCAATATATGTGACGGTAGACAATGACCATTTGTAATGATGTTTTTAAAGTGGATATAATCTGGTTGTTATTATGAGAGGGTTTTAAAGGTGTACATAACTGGTTACATTTGATGTTTTTACTAGATTACTGATTGCTCTAATGATAGAGTATTTGCACTGAAGTAGGCTTAGTGTAAATTGTTTTTGTTCTCTCATATGACAATGACAGCTTTAGCATTTCAATCTGTCAGTTAATCCTCTATTCGCAACAGAGGAACTACGGTAACAGAAGTGATGTGCAAACACAGCTTTCTTGAGGTGACGTTATTATGTTGCTGAAAAATAATAAAACATCCAAACAATAGTGTCACACGACAGGGCTGATATCAGTTGGACCAATGAAAATCTAGTTTAGTAAACAATAATAATGAATAAATTAAACATTTATAATGCCCTGTGTGTCTGGATAAAAACCTGCTCAAAGGCGCTAACAATGTTAAAGTAAGTTTAAAATAAGTCTCAAATAAGTTTAAAATAAGGTAACTGAGATTTAAACTGTTTACATGATACTCTATGCAATTGTGTTTATATAATTGGGGAAGCATGTAAGGGCATGAAGATAGTATTGAAAATGTTTTTTGTTAAACTGGTCATCGGTAAGAAAAAAACATGTTGACATCATATTAGGCACAACAGTTTCTTAGGCATTTATTTGATCATACTTATTATTTATTTGTAATAAAATTAATGAATGCTCGAATTTTTTCATTATTTAAACACGGAAAGCACAAATACAGTTATGTTCTATGTTTATTAGATAGAAATTAATATTTTCCATGATATTTCATTGTAGATATTCTTACAGATTTCACCATGTTGCAATCAAAACAATATAACAACGTAACAACGTAACAACACTCAGTCACTAATTATATGTTTTACATGGCAAGAACTGCCATATTTACTGGAATTGGGCTTGTTTTATATTTTCACGTTACACTGTCAATAGTGCCAAATCGGCCACTGAACAGTGCATACAACTATTATAACACACTCATCAAGCAACACCTTTTATGTTAACTCTGGATAATTAGACCCATTGCCAGAGACCAGGCATGGTGTTGGTCAAGGAATCGCTCGACGTTTGTCACAGTCGGAGCACCTCATACAAAACTGAAGTTAACCTGCATACAAACGGCCCACTAACATTGCTACCCGTTTTGTAGTATCCTTAAAATACGACAAGACTGTGTTTTCAGTGTAATTATTTTCTCTAAAAAGCTTTGTTGTTAAATTCTGCGGCTTTCGTCCGTTGTGATGGTCAGCAGGCCAGATGTTTCACCAAGTGACATTTGCACTGCTGAAGCAAGAAGTTGACATTTGATTCTGTGCCAGTGTGAGGGCGCCACTGTGTAGGCATGCATGTGTTCCAGTGGGTAGCCGATGGGTGAGCTACGAGTAGATTGTGACGACCTCCATACCACTTCCTCTGACCATCAACACACGGGGTATGCCGGATGACAGCACGTCTAAGTACTCCATGTCTGCGTGGCGTTAAGTATCGCTCTACACAAACATTGAAACTCTACAGCAAGATAACTAGTCAATCAGGAACTAGGTTGACCAACATGTATATCGTGCAGCATCCACTAAAATACCAACCCTAAATAACCTTTTTAAAAAAAAATAAATTCCACGTGTCTGATTTTTTTAACAAGCAAAATTAACAATTTCATACTAAATGTTAAATTAAAAAATTGTCTAGCATCGGTATGTTAGTAATCATTTACAACTGTATTTGTATGACTATATTATTAGTAATAAATTACTCATTGTGCCTACGACGGAGAAAGGATACAGCAGTGCTGGCCGTCGTATTTTTCGGGCGGCGTTGGGAAGTTGACTATGACAAGGTCTGCATTGCTCGAGTGATTCCTTATGGACTCATTCAACTTGATAGCTGTGTGCATTCTCTTTAACTTCTCCTCGTCACTGCAACAAATGTGCACATCCATTCAGCTACATTGTACATGTTGTACATATACCTTCAGCTATGTTGTACACGTACCTTCAATTGTATTGTACACATACTTTCAGTTGTACTGTACATATATCTACAGGTGTATTGTATATATATACCTTCAGTTGTACTGTACATGCACCTTCAGTTGTACTGTACATATATGTTCAGTTGTACTGTACATACACCTTCAGTTGTACTGTACATACACCTTCAGTTGTACTGTACATACACATTCAGTTGTACTGTAAATACACCGTCAGTTGTACTGTACATACACCTTCAGTTGTACTGTACATACACCTTCAGTTGTACTGTACATACGCCTTCAGTTGCACTGTACATACGCCTTCAGTTGTACTGTACATACGCCTTCAGTTGCACTGTACATACGCCTTCAGTTGCACTGTACATACGCCTTCAGTTGCACTGTACATACGCCTTCAGTTGCACTGTACATACGCCTTCAGTTGCACTGTACATACGCCTTCAGTTGCACTGTACATACGCCTTCAGTTGCACTGTACATACGCCTTCAGTTGCACTGTACATACGCCTTTAGTTGCACTGTACATACGCCTTCAGTTGCACTGTACACACGCCTTCAGTTGCACTGTACATACGCCTTCAGTTGCACTGTACACACACCTTCAGTTGCACTGTACACACACCTTTAGTTGCACTGTACATACACCTTCAGTTGCACTGTACATACACCTTCAGTTGCACTGTACACACACCTTCAGTTGCATTGTACACACACCTTCAGTTGCACTGTACATACACCTTCAGTTGCACTGTACATACACCTTCAGTTGCACTGTACATACACCTTCAGTTGCACTGTACATACACCTTCAGTTGCACTGTACATACACCTTCAGTTGCACTGTAAATACACCTTCAGTTGCACTGTACATACACCTTCAGTTGCACTGTACATACACCTTCAGTTGTACTGTTCATACACCTTCAGTTGTACAATAAATACACCTTCAGTTGTACTGTACATACACCTTTAGTTGTACGATAAATACACCTTCAGTTATACTGTACATACACCTTTAGTTGTACGATAAATACACCTTCAGTTGTACTGTATATACACCTTCAGCTGCACTGTACATACACCTTCAGTTGCACTGTACATACACATTCAGTTGCACTGTACATACACCTTCAGTTGCACTGTACATACACCTTCAGTTACACTGTACATACACCTTCAGTTGCACTGTACATACACCTTCAGTTGCACTGTACATACACCTTCAGTTGCACTGTACATACACCTTCAGTTGCACTGTACATACACCTTCAGTTGCACTGTACATACACCTTCAGTTGCACTGTACATACACCTTCAGTTGCACTGTACATACACCTTCAGTTGCACTGTACATACACCTTCAGTTGTACTGTACATACACCTTCAGTTGTACTGTTCATACACCTTCAGTTGTACTGTACATACGCCTTCAGTTGTACTGTACATACGCCTTCAGTTGTACTGTACATACACCTTCAGTTGTACTGTACATACACCTTCAGTTGTACTGTACATACACCTTCAGTTGCACTGTACATACACATTCAGTTGTACTGTACATACACCTTCAGTTGCACTGTACATACACCTTCAGTTGTACTGTACATACACCTTCAGTTGCACTGTACATACGCCTTCAGTTGCACTGTACACACACCTTCAGTTGCACTGTACATACACCTTCAGTTGCACTGTACATACACCTTCAGTTGTACTGTTCATACACCTTCAGTTGTACTGTACATACACCTTCAGTTGTACAATAAATACACCTTCAGTTGTACTGTACATACACCTTTAGTTGTACGATAAATACACCTTCAGTTGTACTGTATATACACCTTCAGCTGCACTGTATATAAACCTTTGTTTATACTGTACATATACCTTTGGCTGTACTGTACACACGTCTTCGGTTGTACTGTACATACATCTTCAGCTGTACTGTACACATACCTTTGGTTGTATTGTACACACATCTTCGGTTGTACTGTACTGCACATGCACCATCAGTTGTACTGTACATACATCTTTGGCTGTACGGTACATACACCTTCAGTTGTACTGTACAAACACCTTCAGTTGCACTGTACATACACCTTCAGTTGTACTGTACATACACCTTCAGTTGCACTGTACATACACCTTCAGTTGCACTGTACATACACCTTCAGTTGCACTGTACATACACCTTCAGTTGCACTGTACATACACCTTCAGTTGCACTGTACATACACCTTCAGTTGCACTGTACATACACCTTCAGTTGTACTGTACATACACCTTCAGTTGTACTGTTCATACACCTTCAGTTGTACTGTACATACACCTTCAGTTGTACTGTACATACGCCTTCAGTTGTACTGTACATACACCTTCAGTTGCACTGTACATACACCTTCAGTTGTACTGTACATACACCTTCAGTTGCACTGTACATACACATTCAGTTGTACTGTACATACACCTTCAGTTGCACTGTACATACACCTTCAGTTGTACTGTTCATACACCTTCAGTTGCACTGTACATACGCCTTCAGTTGCACTGTACACACACCTTCAGTTGCACTGTACATACACCTTCAGTTGCACTGTACATACACCTTCAGTTGTACTGTTCATACACCTTCAGTTGTACTGTACATACACCTTCAGTTGTACAATAAATACACCTTCAGTTGTACTGTACATACACCTTTAGTTGTACGATAAATACATACGCCTTCAGTTGTACTGTACATACACCTTCGGTTGCACTGTACATACACCTTCAGTTGTACTGTACATACACCTTCAGTTGCCCTGTACATACACATTCAGTTGTACTGTACATACACCTTCAGTTGTACTGTACATACACCTTCAGTTGCACTGTACATACACCTTTAGTTGTACTGTACATACGTCTTCAGTTGCACTGTACATACGCCTTCAGTTGCACTGTACATACGCCTTCAGTTGCACTGTACATACACCTTCAGTTGCACTGTACATACGCCTTCAGTTGCACTGTACACACACCTTCAGTTGCACTGCACACACGCCTTCAGTTGCACTGTACACACACCTTCAGTTGCACTGTACATATACCTTCAGTTGTACTGTACATACGCCTTCAGTTGTACTGTACATATACCTTCAGTTGTACTGTACATACGCCTTCAGTAGTACTGTACATACACCTTCAGTTGCACTGTACATACACCTTCAGTTGTACTGTACATACACCTTCAGTTGCACTGTACATACACATTCAGTTGCACTGTACATACACCTTCAGTTACACTGTACATACACCTTCAGTTGCACTGTACATACACCTTCAGTTGCACTGTACATACACCTTCAGTTGCACTGTACATACACCTTCAGTTGCACTGTACATACACCTTCAGTTGCACTGTACATACACCTTCAGTTGCACTGTACATACACCTTCAGTTGCACTGTACATACACCTTCAGTTGTACTGTACATACACCTTCAGTTGTACTGTACATACACCTTCAGTTGCACTGTACATACACCTTTAGTTGTACTGTACATACACCTTCAGTTGCACTGTACATACACCTTCAGTTGTACTGTACATACACCTTCAGTTACACTGTACATACACCTTCAGTTGCACTGTACATATACCTTCAGTTGTACTGTACATACACCTTTAGTTGTACGATAAATACACCTTCAGTTGTACTGTATATACACCTTCAGCTGCACTGTATATACACCTTTGTTTATACTGAACATATACCTTTGGCTGTACTGTACACACGTCTTCGGTTGTACTGTACATACATCTTCGGCTGTACTGTACACATACCTTTGGTTGTATTGTACACACGTCTTTGGTTGTACTGTACTGCACATGCACCATCAGTTGTACTGTACATACATCTTCGGCTGTACTGTACATATACCTTCGGTTGTACTGTACATTACACCTTCGGTTGTACTGTACATACACCTTCTGTTGTACTGTACATACAACTTTCTGCTGTACCGTACATACATTTTTGGTTGTATTGTACATACACCTTTGGTTATACTGTACATATACCTTTGGTTGTACTGTACCTGCACCTTCGGTTGTACCGTACATTCCAATGTACTGTACGTACACCTTCAGCTATAATCTTCATACACCTTCAATTGTACTGTAATTAATTTCTATTAAGAGACTGGAATTTGCAAGAATATTCACATTCCAATGTACAGTTGGCTGCCTTGGAAAGGACTGTCATCCTTAGTGATTTTGCTCTGATGACATGCCATAACTACAGGAGAAACTGAGGGCATCCTCTGAGATGTTGTAGAGACAGTAAGATTGGCAGGCACCAACACACTGGTGATACTGACATTTCTCCATCCACAGAAGACGCATATGCTCCCCCTGGCAGAAGTGGTGTTAACGGTCGCTGCACACCCAAGGCCAGATTCAAAACCGAGTCAGATTCGTTTGGGCTCCTTATTTCTTGAATACTTTCTTTTTTTATCTACAACATGCACAGTCAAATTAATAGTCGATACGCGATTGTCTCAGCATGAAGCAAGATTCACAGGAATTATGTGTTGTTCAATTTCACATTTACATTAGTGTTACATTAAGCACCAGAGATGTCACTGGTTATTTCATGTAGGCTATATTATTTTATTATGAAAGTATAAAATATCTTTTTCATTGCATATATGTTAACATGGTAGTAAAAAACTGTCAGTCATAATGCAATTTTACACAGATCACCATTTCCTACAATGCTACAAACTTAGTGTTATTACAAGCATCACTGCTACTTCTCGGTCATGCAAAACACAGGTACATGGTGTGCATGTTTAGCTGCTGCAATAATGTTTACAGACAACTTGCGCCATATCCTAGTTATGGTATTTCATCAAGTCTTCTGGGAACAATTATGAAATAAAATTTATCTCTTAATGATTTTCAATGCAGGTTTGTAAAAATATCTCTGAATTCTTTAAGAATAAATGATAACCATTGTAGCACTCCTGCTACAAATTCTTTTCTTCTTCTCGCGTAGCCAAAACCTGAGTTAGGCCATTGGAATCTCCTTGTAATCTCTCTAGGCACGTCAAGTCCCCATTTGTCCAATGCTTAATGTTGTAAATATCTCTAGCCACTTCAAGTCCAACATTTGTCCAGTGCTTCATGTTGTCAATCTCACCAGCCATTTCAATTCCACTATCTGTCCAATGCTTAATGTTGTATATCTCTCTAGCCACTTCAAGTCCACCATCTGGCCAATGCTTCATGTTGTCAATCTCTCTAGTCACTTCAAGTCCACCATCTGTCCAATGTTTCATGTTCTCAATCTCTCAAGCCACTTAAGTCCACCATCTGTCAAAGGCTTGATGTTGTAAATCTCTCCAGAAACTTAAGTCCACCATCTGTCCAATGCTTCATGTTGTCAATCTCTCCAGCCACTTCAAGTTCACCATCTGTCCAATGCTTAATGTTGTAAATCTTTATAGCCACTTCAAGTCCACCATCTGTCCAAGGCTTGATGTTGTCAATCTCTTTAGTCCACCATATGTCCAATGCTTCATATTGTCAATCTTTTCAGCCACTTAAGTCCACCATCTGTCCAAAGCCTGATGTTGTCAATCTCTCAAGTCCACCATCTGTACAATGCTTGATGTTGTCAATCTCTCCAGCCACTTCAAGTCCACCATCTGTCCAAGGCTTGATGTTGTCAATCTCTCAAGTCCACCATCTGTACAATGCTTCATGTTGTCAATCTCTCAGCCACTTCAAGTCCACCATCTGTCCAAGGCTTGATGTTGTCAATCTCTCAAGTCCACCATCTGTACAATGCTTCATGTTGTCAATCTCTCAGCCACTTCAAGTCCACCATCTGTCCAAGGCGTCATGTTGTCAATCCATCCCATTTGTCTTCTACCTCTTCTGTTTTTCCTGGTAGTTTTCCTACTTAGTACAAGACTCTCAGATCTTCTTTTCCAGTGACAGCTTTTTTCTCTTAATGAAACACAGCAGACATTCTTCCTTACTTTATCTGTGACCCAGATGTTCGTATTTCTCTGTGTTCAGCTTATCCTGAGTATTCTGTGCCATGCCCACATCTTGATAATATACATTTCTCATCCTCTTTCTTATTACATATCCTTCAAGACATGAGGACTCCTACAGCTCGTGTGACCAATTTAACTCGTACATACAGCAATTTTTAATAACAATAAATACAATAACTTTTATTTATAAAGCATTATATCTCTGGAATAAAAATTCTGTTCAGAGGTGTATTCAATTCAATATCTTTATTTCAGACTAAAAAACTTATACAAACAATGTTCATACAGATGTCCATAAGATGTGATTAACTAAGAAAATAAAAAGTGTTGCCCAGTACAGCCTACCATAGGTAGACTCAATCCAAGCTATTATGTATATACAACATCTTCATTCAATGATGTCGTATTCAAGATTGCCTCTTTAAGTCACAGCTCAGAATCGCAATGACCAACTGGTTATCGGAATTTAAGCATCTAGTCTCAACATAAATTTATACACAATATTTCTAATCACCGCTCCACTGTTGTCTACCAACATGGTGGAAGCAGTGCAGAACTTAGGTCTGAGCAACATCCAAAATACATTATTATAAGCAACCTTTAGCTTATGAATACTTTACCACTGCGTACTTCCACTACAGCTGAGCAGTATACATGGATAGATGTCCTAAGATATCCTTTTCATCTCGTAATGTATTACATATGAAATGCCCAAGATATTTTACGTGATAAACTTCTTTTATGACTTCATCATTTATCTTGTATGATGGCACTTCAACATTTATCTTGAATGATGGCACTTCACCATTTTTACTGTATTTGCTTTTGCAAACTAGAACGGCACTTTTCTTGGAGTTGTACTTGATATGATGGTTCATCAGTTCAGATAACCCTGATGCAGATGGAGACAACATTACCAGGTCATCAGCATACAAGAGATGATTAATGTTTGAGTTACCCACAACACATCCTGTATCACATTTGTTTAATGCTATGGTTAGATCATCCATATATATGTTATATTAAATAGATATGGCGAGAGTATCCGTCCTTGTCTCACACCATTCATAACACCAAAATGTTCAGACAAATTGCCTGATCATCTTACACACACAGTCTGATTAGAGTACCAATATATAAACAGTCTGACAATGTAACCAGGCACACCCCTGTCAATCAACTTCTGAAATAGATTGAATGTTTCACTCTATCAAAAGCCTTTGATGCATCTAAAAAACACACAAACATTGACCCATTTAGACATCTGTGCCTGTCAATAACTTCCTTTAAGACATATATACACATGTCAGTTCCATATTTCTTTTTAAAGCCACACTGATTGCACTTAGTAGATAGTACACCCGACATTCTGTCCAACAAAATGTTTTCACAAATTTTTGATACAATACTTGCTAATGCAATGTTATATTTACCCTTACTGCAGTGTTAACATTAAGTAATATTTTTATTCACTGTAAAAATGAAGCTAAAATGGTGGAATGCTTACTGTCATTGACAAGACAAATTTACACGCCTTGCGGCAAATTTACACACTTTGACTCAGAATATATAACACCATCCACGCCATAATTCATCATTATGTCCATTCTTGGATACATACAGTGAAAATTGAGTGTGCTCAGAAATAACCCCCTCTGAAAAATGTTCATAATAGAATCATAATAAAGTAAACTCACCATGTGATTTGTGATTGATTTCGTTGAGGCCAATTCATTGGTCTTGCTTCGGTTTTGACTAAACTTTCGGCTTTTTATTTGCTTCAACATTTTAATACGATTCTGCATGTCAAGTGTCATCTCCACAGTGTAGGCAGAAATGTCTTGGTCATTCTGCAGAGCAATAGACATGCATGTTTAAATAGAACCAGTATGTATTCTTATATCAAGCACAGCTGCTGTATATATTATTATTAAACAACTATCGTAAACCTCTTTCTTCCACTGATATAGCCGAATCAGTTTCTTTCATGTTCAAATCTGTAGTTTATGAATAGTGTAGACAACATGTGCTGTTGGTTTCATAAAAAAACGTGTACTTTCTTTAGAATCATCAAAAGAATTGACTTTAATTGTCAGATCGGGTAACTTGTCGATATGTGAATAGCCACTGGTTGAATCAGGCAGAAGATACACAGTTCCTTAACCTACCATCTCCTCCACATAGACTTCAGCATCAATACGAAGATCGTACAGGAACATCTTGAGGTCCTTTCTCAGTTGCACAGAGTTGTCAGACATCTCTGAGTACCAGCTAAGGAGCTGACATTCATAGACAAAGCAGAGACACCTTTCATGGAAGGCAGATCAGCAGCAGAACCTAGCAGATTTAATTTGATAGATGTACATAATAGTCTTGTAGATGGCGATACCCGACCGGAATTAGAGGAATCAACCAATGACAGCTGTTATATAGATTTAGATGGCTTTAATTTCAAACAAGATATACGGATTGCAGGTTTGCATAAATATAAGCCAATACAGACACTATGGTGGTCAGGGTCGAGGCCACCACTGGTAAGACAGCATGCACGACAAGGATACGAGCCACTGTGAACACACGTGTGGTACAATTGGACCACACCTTGTGCTGCTTCAGCAGAAACGACAGCAGGATCAGCATTCCTCCATCATCTGATTAAGGTCATCAAGGAAACAACAACTAACAAATGCCTGAATAAGCAGGCACATAACAAACAAGGTGTATTCAAACATGATCACATGGTTTATATGGGGCCGGGATTTCTTTTACTGGCTCTCTACCTCATTTATGTTTATGATTTATATAAAAACTTGAATTCAATTATGGACATGTCATTGCATACACAAAGATGTGAATTCAAAGTACAAAAATTCTTAGACATTTTTTATTTTTCTTAGTGTCAATTGCTGAAATAACCATAAAGTTTTACATTTTACCTAAGTAGTAATATGTATATATATATATATATATATATATATATATATATATATATATATATATATATATATATACACACATCCATACATTTTATTACATGGTTAATAAATTTACAGTCAAATTTTTTTCAATATTGATAACGAAACTGTTAAAATTGCATGTTTCTCAATACATTTTAGATTGAACAATGTTCAAGGCCAATGTTGAATAAATCGTGAATAAACCAAAGTGAACATAAATGCACCCAGCAATGGCACAATCAGGTTTAACAAGGTTTAACAAAGTTGCCATCCCAAACAACAAGTTCTTGATGGCAAGTGGACAAGGAAGCCATTGGCTTATCGAGAATCCAACAATTTTCTCATCTATGTGTAGCCCGCCCTTATCAAATATCTGTCAATTCTATTTTTAAACATAATCACGCTACTAGCATTAACACAATTATTTGACAGTTTATCAGCCTCTGTGAGAAAGAGTACTTTCTTATGTTCAACCTACACTGCTCCTTAACTAATGCTGCATTATGTCCTCTGGTTCTACTGTCTTCTTTTAAGTTTGAAGAACATATTCCTGTCAACATCCTCATAACCATTCACTATTTTAAACACTTCTATTTGGTCTCCTCTTAGTCTCCTGGTCTCTAGTGTTGTCAAACCACATTGTAATAAGCGACTTTCGTAACTAAGGTTTCTCAATTCTGGAATCATTTTAGTTGCTCTTCGTTGTATTCTTTCTAGCTCGTCTATGTCCTTTTTACGACACGGTCTCCATGCTTGAATACAATATTCCAAATGTGGTCCAACTATTGCTTTGTACAGGGGTACAATTAGCTGTTTCTCCTTATACATGATAGTTCTCCTAATTAGCCCTAGAATTTTATTTCCTTTCAAAGCAGTAATACCACATTACTCTGAAACTCTCATGTCAGCACTAAATGTTACTCCTAAATCATTTTCTTGCATGGTTCTACCTAGTACAGCATCCCCCATTTTATATTCTTCGTCCATGTTTCCATGTCCTATGTGTATACATTTACACTTCCCAAAATTTAATAACATTTGCCATTTTTTTACCATTTAACTAATTTATCTATCTTGTTTATTTGTATCATTAGTAACCTTTCTGAATACTTTTGTGTAATCTGCAAATTTTAGTACTTTGCTAGATATCTCATCTTCCAAATCATTTATATATATATATATATATATATATATATATATATATATATATATATATATATATATATATATATATATATATATATATATATATATTAAAACCAGTATAGGGCCTAATACTGATCCCTGTGGTACCCCACTCAAAACAGATTTCCAGTTTGAAATCTCACCATCTACTATTACTCTGTTTTCTGTATGTAAGCCACTTTTCTATCTAGTTGATTATATCATTACCTATACCATGGGCTTTTAGTTTAAGTAACAATCTTTGATGTGGCATTTTATCGAAAGCTTTCTGAAAATCTAAGTAGAAAACATCCACTGGTGACCCGTCATCTACCCACTTTGTAATTTCTTCAAAACAACATAAGAGATTAGTTAGACATGACCTTGCTTTTAGGAACCCATGTTGAGATGTATTTATTAATTTATGTTTTACAAGGAATTCCACCATGCGGTCTTTAATTAATGTTTCGAGTAATTTACATACAACTGATGTTAAACTCACTGGTCTGTAATTTTCTGGCTTGTTTCTCAATCCCTTCTTAAATAGCAGCGTAATGTTTGCCTCTTTCCATTCTGAAGGAACTATTCCTTCTTCTAGTGACAAGTTAAACAATTTCGCAAGTGGTGTACTAATTTGCTCAACAATTTCCTCAAGTAATTTTTGTGGCATCCCATCAACCCCAGGTGATTTATTATCTTTCATCTTCTTAATTTTCTTTGCTATCATTTCAGGAGTCACAAATAACTGCCCTAAATATTCTGATGTGTTGCCCTAAAATTGAGTAAATGGAACTGGAAGCTGACATCTTCTGTGGTAAAAACTGAGCTGAAATACTCATTCAGGACCTCTGCCATTTGAAAGCCGTCTGAAATTATGTTTCCCCTGTTGTTTTCCAGTGGTCCGACCTTATCTCGAACTATCTGTTTACTCCTTACATAAGCATAGAAACTCTTGCTGTCATTTTTTGTATTACCTGCCAATTTTTTTTCAAAGGTTCTTTTAGATTTTCTAATTTCAGTTGTAGCTAGGTTAAGTACTTCTTTGTAATTTGCAGTCTTTATTCTTTCTGTTACGCCTATAAACCCTCCACATAGCTTGCTTAAAAACTATTTTTCTAATAGCTTCTTTTGACAAATGTTTCTTTCTAGATCATTTTCCTTGCATTTTCAAGGGAACTCTCAATTTCATATTTTAGAATATTCCAACATTCAATTGCAGTCTTATTCATCAGCATGTTATTCCAATCGAGCTTTGCTAAGTATTTTCTCATATCTTTATAGTTACCTTTGTTTTTCCTATATGTTTTTTTATTTTTACTTTCTGATTTTACATTGATGTCAAAATGTATTTGATTGTGGTCACTGTTACGCAATGGTTCATGTATTTTTACATTGTCCACTAATTCTTTTTGTGATGATAAAACTATATCTAATACATTTTCTCCCCTGGTTGGTTCTTGCACGTGCTGAGTAAGGAAGCTCTCCTGAATTAAAAATGGAAATTGTTGGTCCTCACCCCCTGTACTCTCTAGAGATTTCCATTGTATGTGTCCATGGTTAAAATCTCCCATTATGATACATTCCCCTTTACTAACTTCCTTTATAGCATTTTGTATTTTTTTTGTTATCTTCTTCGTTTATGTTTGGACTTTGGTAAACTAATCCAATAGTTAATTTTGAATTTCCTGAAACTATTTTGCACCAAACAGCTTCATTGTAATCTGCTTCGCTTTCTAATTTTATTTCATAAGCCTGAATAGTTTCTTTAACATTTAAAATAACTCCCCCTCCCCTTCTTCCTATTCGATCTCTCCTAAACGTATCCTGTCAATCCTAATTCAGCATCTGTAATGTCTGTGTTGGCCCATGATTCGGTTAAGCCAATTATGTGAGGGTCAATATCTTCTATCATAATGTTTAATTCGTTTTCTTATTTACTATACTCCTAGCATTTAAACAAACACACCTATAACCTGCTTCAGACATGTTTTTCGGACATTCTGTTATTGGTTTATCTGTACTAGTGGCCTCTTGTCCTGCTTGAGGCATCTCTAAGTAACCCCCCTGCTCTTCTCGTTTAAATAGTGTTTACTATAAAAAAAATATTTGATATGCTACCCATGCCACTGTCTGCTGCTGCTGAGAGTCCATCCGCAAATACTGCTGCCCCCTTTTCACTCAGATGAAGCCCGTCCTTCATGTACATATCCGCCCTTCCAACAAAATTTCCCCACAAACCCACAAAACCAACTTCCTCTTCCCTACATAGCTTCTCAAATAGCATGTTAATTGCCATCCTTCAGCAATTTCGATATCTATGACCCCTCCTTCCTATTACTGGTAAAATCCCTGACAGTATTACCTGCTCCACCTGCATCTGCTTTAGTGTTCTGACCAAATTCCTGTATTTCCTAACTATGGCAGTTGTACCTTCCCTCTCTACGTTATTTGTCCCTACGTGTACTAAAACAGATCCACCTTTGCCAGAACCCACGATGTTTTCTACCCTCTCAGTTATCGCCTCTATTTTGGCCCCAGGCAAGCAAACTAACACGTCATCTCCCTTGTTTAAGACTCTGTCTGTCTTCCTAACTATTGAGTCCCCCACAAATAGCTTCGCTCTCTTTTTCACCCCCTCTATCATTGCCTCGGAATAGCTCTTCCAGTGGATCCCCTCCATCACATTCTGGCCTGCAGTCTTGTCACTTGGTGGCAGACTGTTATCAGGCTCTCTCTCATCAACATGTCACCTTTCCCTCCCGTCACCTGGCTAACTTGCGCTCCTGTCACCTTCGCTCCTGACACCCTCCCTCCCATCTCCCTCACTCCCATCGCCTTAACTGTCGTCTCTTTGCCACCCGACTCCTTCGCTACTGTCTCCCCCATTCCCCTTTCCTTAAATCCATTTGTCTTCCCTCCCATTTCTTTCCTTCTCGTCTCCTTTTGTCCTGTCTCCCTACGTCCTGTCTCCTTATGTCCTGTCTCCCTATGACCTGTCACCTTACCTCCCCTCAGCCTCCTCCCAGACTGAGGTGAGCTCTCCCTAGCATCTCCCTCGTCAACTTCCCCCACTTTATCATCTACTGTCCCCCCACTAGAGCCACTGGCGCAACCCACCTGCTCCCTTCCTACCACTGCCAAAACGAGCAGCCTCAGCTGTTCTAACTCCACCTCAAGTTCCTTCATCCTTGTACATCTCCTACACTCAAAACTAAAACTATCCGCCTGAACCTCAGCCCAGGACTTCTTGCACTGAGACTTGATGAAGTCCACACAGTTGCTACAACTGTTGCAAAATTTTGACTTAATTTGATTGCTACGTTAGCCTTGAATAAGGCTGTTTTTGTGTTCAAAAGAACACTTTAGGCTAATATACTTGCCAACTATGTCTTTTCTACTAAGCTCGCACGAACTTACTCTAAATTCCTGCCTTTTTGCCAAAATCATTTACTACAACTATGTCAGATATTACCTTAAGTATGTAATTTATGTAAATGTATCACTTTATCTAATATATATATTTAACAATGTATACGATAGTTTGGTACACCAGTTTAATTCACGACCTGTAAACAAACTCCTCCTTATCGCTCGTTGAAATTGAGTCTGGGAAAAATACTGCCTATGTTAACAAAAATAGTTTCTTAATGTATGTCTATAAGAAGTTTGTGTATATAGTGTATGTGTAATAGTAATACTTATTCTAACCAATAATCCCACTGTTTCTGACTATTCACTATGCTACCTCAATTTTTGAATGGTAAACAACCCTATTAATGCTCACTGACTTCCCTGTCGGAGTCCGGAACTAACTTACTCTAAAATCCTGCCTCTGACCAATTTCAAGTCACTGCTGCACCAAGATTCCAGAAGTCAAGGCTTGAGGCTCAGTAAACATGTCCATCTGTTCTCCAGTTTCAAGGATACGTACAATCCACCAAACATCTATTGTTTCTGTCATGCGATCTTCATTGCTTGGGAAGTTTCCAATACCCCTCGCCACAAGAATAGCAATATCCTTTGTGGCTGCAATTCGCAGTGTCTCTGTGAATGAAAGCAGAGCATGTGTAAAGGCCATGTGGTGAGCTAAGACAACTAATGTTGTCTCTGATTGTCAGTCAATACAACAAAAATCGGTAACATGAAACAATGCATAATTTCTCGATATGTACATGTGTTTGGCAAAAACGTTATTTAACTTGTATAGGCCTCCCCAAGCTGGAACCATTTACTTCAAGAAGTGATTGATTTTACTACAGTCGCGCCTCGTTATTACGCGGATTCGGATATAATGCGGTCGGTCGTGGTCCCCGATTTTCTGCCGCCAGGGGAAAATGCCAAATGGGTCTGCTTAAACCTACTTAGAATTGCTTTGACAATTCTCAAGAAACATTAGGCAAACAATGTCAATGAACGAGTATCAATGTGTTGTTTGTTTTGCGATGTCGCTGACATCAATCGCATCGCTGGCTTCGCTTTGACGGTTTGTAAATTGCAATCGAGATTTATAAATACGCCTTGCGTAAGAATCAGATCAACAGTTTTAAATGTATTAAAAAAATCAATGAATACACTGTTGTTCTGTTTATGCATACACCTGTCAAGAATATGTTATCATTAGTAATAATAATAAGTAAGATAAGTGACATTAAATGTAGGTACAGTATAATAAGAGTTTGCATCAAATTTGCATCAAGCAGACAAAACATGGAAGAGTTACTACTGTATATTAAAAATATCCTAGTGATGTATAATTATACTTTGTCAAGCATATTTGGTCAAGCATAAGTACTGGTCATTTCAATATAGGTGCCAAAATATTGAATTCAAGTACTTAATCTTAAATCAAAAGTTGGCATGGGTGTGCGTGTATACGTGCGCATGCATGCACATGTGTTATGACCCATTTTGTAATAAACGACCCATTTTGTAATATGGACCCATTTTTAAATAAAAGCAGGCCCATTTTGTAATACACCGATGAACCCATTTTGTAATAACATGAGGCCCATTTTGTAATAACAGAAGGCCCATTTTGTAATAAACCGATGAACCCATTTTGTAATAATGAGGCCCATTTTATAATAATTTCAGGGGTGCCCATTTTGTAATAACACACAGGCCCAAAATGTAATAACAATGACTGATCATCAACTAATGTCGAAGAAAGACATGAACACATTGAATACAACACGTACATCCTGTATACACACACAGACATATATATATATATATATATATATATATATATATATATATATATATATATATATATATATATACACACACATGATAAATATGATGATGATGACGCCGCCAAAACTGAAGAATAATACGATGATGACGAAGGCGAAGATGATGATGGTGATGATGATGATGAAGATTGTGATGAAGAGGATGATGAAGATGAAGACTATGATGATGATGATCCAGATGATGATAATGAAGAAGATGATTATTATGAAAATGAATAATATTAATTTCCATTATAACATATTATGCTGAAGACATGACCACTACTGTATCATGTTAATGTATCATGTTAATGTATCATGTTAATGTATCATGTTAATGTATCATGTTAATGTATCATGTTAATGTATCATGTTAATGTATCATGTTAATGTATCATGTTAATGTATCATGTTAATGTATCATGGTTGTTTCTTATTTCAGTAACATTTCACTTATAACTTATTTAGCACAATTAAAATTACGGGCCGAACGTTTACAATAATAATGGGTTCATCGGTTTATTACAGGAAATGGGCCTCCTGTTATTGGAAAATGGGTTGTTTATTAGAAAATGGGTCGTAACACACATGCCTGGATAAATGTGTCTGTACACATACCAGTACTAACACTAATAATTATTCTCATATCACACAGCCCTGCACGAAGTACATTCAGCAGATCATACACGACTGTACACAGAAATGCTGTATATAAACATGACACTGCATGGGTGATGAAGAAAGGTGTGCTCACCGACAAAGTTGATCCACCCCTCTCTGTTCCTGTCCCAAGACCGCGGCCACGCCATCAACAAAGTGTTGGGTTTCATCCCTCCAAGTCCAGCAGTTTGAACTCTAACACAAACCAAAACATCTAATTAGTGCCAGTCAGTGTCTGAACAATAACACAAACCAAAGCATCATCTAAGTACATGGGTGCAGTGGTCTGGCAGTAGGAGACTGTCTGTCGCGAGGACCGGGACAGAAATCCACCTGTTGACGTATGGAAACTTGGGCAATTTCGTTCACGCCACATTGCCTGTGTCTTTCGGAAGTGACACTAAAAGTCGTTGGTCCCTTCTACCTGGTGTCTATGCCAGGGGAAGTAAAATATGTACATCAGTAATGCTGTGGTTTACTCTCTACAGGGGTCTACAGCAGTATATGGAAGGATAATCCTATTAGTGCTAGTCAATGTTTGTGTATGTCAACTAATGCTACTGCAAATAATTCTGTTTAGACCACAGGTCGCTCACTAGACCCAGTTCTGTTGACATGCTGTGTTTAGATTGTAAACATGATCTGCCAGAAGACCTTTGCTGCATTTACATCACAAACATGATCTGCCTGAAGACATTTGCTGTGTTTACACCGTGAACATGATCTGCCAGAAGACCTTTGCTGTGTTCATGATCTTTATGATCTTTAGCTGACATTTTATTTTCATAAATGTAATTTTGTGAACAACACCGATTCCATTTAGCTCCATTTACAGCATTTATACTGCAAATGCCTGAAACAAAATATAGATAATTCACATGTGTAAAATAAAAAGCAAAATAGCTAAAACTGTTGGACTTATAAATAAAGTTGAAAACACGCTGATTAGATCATCCCTTGTGACATTATATATCCTTTTTATACGCATACCTATGTTATTGTGTTGAAGTGTGGGGAGGAGAACGTAATACATGTTTTAGTTCTTTAATCAAACTACAAAAGTATGCAACACGTTTAATTATGTCAGCTCCACACAGAGCACACACGGAACAACTCTTCAAGAAGCTACTGATTTTACCATTAAGAAAAATCAACAAATACACTGTTGTTCTGTTTATGTATACAATTGTGAAGAATATGTTACTGTTGGTAAAAATAATAAGTATGTTTAATAGAAATAATAAAATCCACAAACACAGGACATGACATGCTGAACTACTGCATGTACCGATTTCAATATCCAGTATATTATACAGAACCATCAGACACTGTGGTGTTCAACTATGGAATTACACTATAAAAACAGTGCTTTGTACCTCTGCATTTGTAAAATTTAAATGTCAACTCAAGGTTGTTGTAATCGTAATGAATATATTTATGAGACAGACTGGTATCGCTCGGATTTGTGCTGCTGTTTTTCTTTTTGTTCAGTGTGTTTTTCTTGTGCACCATAGAATAAAATATATAGACATTACATGTATTGTGAGGGACAATTAGCCACTTGTGGCTTGATACCCTCATTATGGAGACTGTGACAATATTTGTATGTATTGTATCATTGTATGTATTGTATCACAATTTCTATAACAAACCATCATCATCATCATCATCATGACATTCCAGGTAACGACCATCGAAAAATTAAATGTCATTAATTTGGTCTGTGTCACCCTACGCTGGACCTGCATTGGTACTCTGCGTTAAGATTATTAGTATAAATAACAAACATGTAAATTAAAATACACACATCAACACTCACAATCCGCTCAGTGATTGCTGTACATCGTTAGAAATAACCACTTTGGCGAATCCTTCCACGTCCGCACTGTCCAGCAAGTCCAGTAGCTTCTGCAGTTGCCATATGCAGGGACACATTCATTAAATGGGTTATCACTGGGGATCATTCATTAACTGGGTTCGCACAGGGGATCATTCATTAACTGGGTTCTCACAGAGGATCATTCAATAAATGGGTCCACACAGAATGATCAACAACATCTGAACTACGATTATTTTTCAACATTTAGTAGAAAGAGTAAAACTGTTGTGTTGAAGTTTCCACTTGAATGAACACATGAAATTACACATACATGATAAAGTGAAACCAAAGGCATTTTTGGGGTCTTTGCACCTATCTTGCAAGTGGTTAACTAAGTATACCTCATTGAACACCAAAAATCTTTGTTGCATAGGCAGTGCCATATTTGTTTAGAATCCTATGTCAAGAGCGCTGACTAGGTTTGCTGATCACAACTCCAACTTTAAATGCCTGATCATAGACGTACACGATTTTAGTCACATACTTGCCAATAAATTTGGACATACTGTTTGCATCTAAAATCAACTTATTTGGCAAGATAGTTAATTCATTCATTGTTTACTAATGCCTCGCGTTCCAATTTCACAGTTCTCTTCATCGAGTGTTTGCGTTGTGTCGAAGTTTTTGGCTTAGGTACATGCTGGAAGATGGTCTGTACTGCTTCAGGCTTTAACGTTCTCCGTCGCTGATGTTTTGAAGGATCTTGACCCATTAGTTGATGAAAATATATCAACTTCAAAACACGTCTCTTCAAAACGGGCCGAACAAAGTCTAGCATATCGCATGGGCTTCCAACCAGCCCACCCGCAACTGTGAATTCATTGTTTCACCATTGTCTGTTTTTCCAGAAGAAATATAAAAAGACAACTCTCTATACCTCGCTAAATCATATTTACATCCGAATGCTGCACAGTCCAGCATTGTAAGAGTTTTTGCAAAGTGAAAATCCAATATAAAAGCAAATAAAAATGTAACTGCACATTTAACAAGATTTAACAAGATTGCCATCCCAAACAACAAGTTCCAGATGGCAAGTGGACAAGGAAACCATTGGCTTATCGAGAGTCCAACAATTTTATCACCTATGTACAGCCCACCCTTATCAGATATCTGTCAATTCTATTTTTAAACATATTCACACTACTAGCATTAACACAATCATTTGGCAGTTTGTTCCATTCATTTATCACCCTCTGTGAGAAAGTGTACTTTCTCATGTCCAACCTACACTGCTCCTTAACTAATGGTGCTCTATATCCTCTGGTTCTACTGCCTTCTTTAAGTTTGAAGAACATATTCCTATCAACATCCTCATAACCGTTCACTATTTTAAACACTTCTATTTGGTCTCCTCTTAGTCTCCTGGTCTCTAATGTTGTCAAACCACACTGTAATAAGTGACTTTCGTAACTAAGGCCTCAATTCTGGAATCATTTTAGTTGGTCTTCGTTGTATTCTGTCTAGCTTGTCTATGTCCTTCTTACGATATGGCTTCCATGCTTGAATACAATATTCCATATGTGGTCTAACTATTGCTTTGTACAGGGGTACAATTAGCTGTTTCTCCTTATACATGATAGTTTTCCTAATTAGCTCTAGAATTTGATTTCCTTTCAAAGCAGCAATCCCACATTGCTCTGAAACTTTCATGTCAGCACTAAATGTTACTCCTAAGTCCTTTTCTTGTGTGGTTCTACCTAGTACAGCATCCCCCATTTTATATTCGTCATCCATGTTTCCATGTCCTATGTGTATGCATTTATACTTCCCAAAATTTAATAACATTTGCCATATTTCTGACCATTTAACTATTTCATCTAGATCATCCTGTAAACTTTGTTTATTTGTATCATTAGTAACCTTCTGAATACTTTTATGTCATCTGCATATTTTAGGACTTAGCTAGATATGTCATCTTCCAAATCATTTATATATATTAAAAACAGTATAGGGCCTAATACTGATTCCTGTGGTACCCCACTCAAAACAGAGTTCCAGTTTGAAATCTCTCCATCTACTATTACTCTCTGTCTTCTGTGTGTAAGCCACTTTTTATCCAGTTGATTACATCATTACCTATGCCATGGGCTTTTAGTTTAAGTAACAATCTTTGATGTGGCGCTTTATTGAAAGCTTTCTGAAAATCTAAGTAGACATCCACTGGTGACCCGTCATCTACCCACTTTGTAATTTCTTCCTAAAACACAAGAGATTGGTTAGACTTGACCTTGCTTTTAGGAACCCATGCTGAGATGAATTTATTAATTTATGTTTTACAAGAAATTCCACCATGTGGTCTCTAACTAATGTTTCAAGTAATTTACATACAATTGATGTTAAGGCATCACAATGGTCAGGAAATGGATGAGATGATATCTCAGCAACCAGATAAGCAATCTTCACAAAATTTTCAGGAAGCGCTTCCTGGGTGGAAATATAGCCAAATACTTATTTTAATCTAATTTGCATAATCATAACCATGGTAACCAGCTTTTCATTGAAACTGGGTTTGCAGGATTTTGCGGGAGTTCCCACTTTAAAAATGTTTTTTTTATTGCTATGAACTGTTGAGATACAAAGGGGTGCAATGATGCTATTTTCATTCAATTCATTTATGTAATTATGAATAAAATGTGTTTGTAAAGATACTTCTTTTTTACTTTTTTTTTAAATCAACTTCAATCATTAGTATATATCCTCATGTGTATGCCATCATCATAAAAAGCACAATTGCACTCACAGTACTATAGTAAATACCAGGTAAAAAAATTCAGCCTGCTATCTTTAACACTTTTTTCATGAGAGCTCCTACAAAAGAGCAACATTCTCAAAAAGTGAGTATTGAGAAAACAGCAAAAAAAAAACAAATGAATGTCTGATATTATGAATAATACCAATGCAATGGCAGTTTTATGAGTGTTTTTTTGACATAGAGAATATACAAATTATACTCAACATTTCTGAAGTAAAATTTTTTTATAATTAACACACATGCTATAGTAACTGGAGAAACGGTGTTGCTGGAATGTCTGACTGCGTTGAGCTTAGTGGGCTCTGGGCTCATAGAGCCTTCCCTCTGCAGCATGTTGTCACACATCCAGCTGCATCTTCTCCAGAGCCTTCCTCTTTCTGGTGGTCTTTGATGTTTCTTTTGCAGTGTGGTTGGCATACTGCAGCCTTGTGGCATCAAGACTGGAGGCAATCCTCACGATTGCTGCACCAGTTGACACACCTAGGCTTTCTACCGCATCGACCAGTGCAGAAGCCCCCTTGTAGTACTGCATGACAGCCAACGCAACTGCAATTTCTGCTGTTTTCCTTCACATTGGGCGCATTCTCCACTATGGTCTTCCTGTAGTAGTAGGACCACTGCCTCCCATTCACGGTTGACTGAATTACTTTATTATTGTACTTGAGTAAAAGTAATTCACCTAAAAACTACTTGAGTAAAAGTAAAATTACTTTGTAAAAAAGTACTTGAGTAAAAAGTAAAACTACTTTCCAAATGTACTTGAAGTACAAGTAGAAGTAAAAGTACAACAGTTAGAAATAACAACAACATTATGAGTAATATTATATAAATTACACAGCTTGCATCTGACAACTGTTTTGTAACCACTCTGCACCCAGACAGCCTTAGCTGGTCAATTGAACATGGTGCTCACTTGGATGCTTGGAAAATTACATTATCATTAATGAGAGCTCACAACATCACAAGCACAATTTGTCTTTTTATCGACCTGTTCCACCGGGATATGGGAGGAGCTAGATTGTACAACAGGATATGTATACGCAGGTGTGATTGTATCTGAGTAGGTAGAGGGTCAGTCCAGTAGTGGTAGTAGTAGCCTCTCTGGGAAACTGGTCAGAGGTAATACAACCTAGCACTGCCCATAGTAAAATTAAGACATTTGATGCCTAGCTGATGAAGCCATCTGGCTTGTGAACCCCACCTTCTCATGTCTTCCCATGTCTTATCAGCTCACACAAACATTGAAACAACAGGCTTTAGCAGCTAGCTGTGTTGGTCACCTGGTACCAGCTGGGGCTAGAATTGATCAGAAGACAGACCAATGCAACAGATGAATGCTGTTGCTAATTGCAATTAAAAGTGCCCTGCCAGGGCCCCTGTCCATGTCCCTGATATTATTTATTATGGGTCAGCTTGAATAAGCCATTGGCATTGCTGGGAAAATTCAATTCTTTAATTCTTAGTTCTGTAGGGTAATCATTATTATGAATTTATTAAACATCTCAATATGAATTTTATTCGTGAAAGTAAAATGCTAACGTAAGCCGGTAAAACGGTTGCTAATAATGGGCGAAAATTGGTTCTCGTTCTCGATCCACGGTCGATGCACGTTCACTCACGAATACAAGAATTGTGTCAGTGTATGGGAATTATTAATACATTGTCGAAATTGCAACTTTTAATATTTATAATAAGTATTGGAAACTTACTGATTAATAGTTTATATGGTGCAATGGAGACATTTGCATCGTGGATTGAGATGGTGTTCAAGCGTTGTGTGCTCGAAGTGACATTTCATGTCAACAGCCTTGACCTGACCTATGCCAATATTTGGCAGACTTCGTTCACTGACGTAGATACAAAACAGTGGTTGCGTTGATTTCCCAAAGAGAGATTTGTATGCAAATATGATCATGAACTGGCCTGGATTGGATGATATTAATAGCTTATGGAATGGCGACTATGAACAGTTTATGAAATGTCGTTGATGGTGGAGCGCCACTGGCAGCAGCGGTTTCGCAAAAAAAGTAACGAAAATATATTGCAAAGAAAATAAAAGTAACAGAGTAAAAAGTCACATTACTTTACATAAAACTACTTCATTACAAGTAAAAATTCTACTTCGTTACATGCCAATTACTTGAAATAACCACTCAAGTATTGTAACGAAGTACTTTTACTTTGTTACATGCCAACCCTGCTCCCATTTAAGTGGTCAGAAGGTTCATGGCTTGACATGTGGCATCAGCATTCTTCTCTCCTGCTGCACAAACTGCATTGTTCTGTTTGACTTCTGCATTCACATCTTTCACTACCTTCTCCAGCCCTTGTACATCCTCTTGGCAAAGTGATTAATACATTCTTGCTTTGCAACTGTCACACCAGGGTATGGTTCTATAGCATTCAAACAATCCACAGTATCTTGGCTCCTTCCGTCTCCATCGCCCCACTCGAGCCAGTGTGGTTGCAGTCGCACACATCTCTGTGTGCCTCCATCCACAGCTGCCTTTCCTCTCCCATAAGCTTCGCACCAACCAGCTGACACTCTGAGTGATGGTTGACTTCGTATGGCTGTTGGGATGGAGCTACGGTTGAGGAAATCTGGGGGCTGCTGTAAGTTGGCGTGGTGGTACTTGCAGTGCGAGCACACAATCTCCATCTTCTGGACATATCCACGCTGTGGTAACTCGGCAGTGATGAGCGACAGCATGCTACAACAACATCCTGGACATAGAAGTGGTGTCAACAAGGTGTCCTGCTGCGTGTGAAACATGATATAGTAGTCATCATCTCGGCAATCATCATAACTAGCATGTATTAGGCAGATCTGAAATAAAATAAATATATACAACTATTTAATATTATGTGTGTATGTGCATGCACACACGCACCCAAGCATGCATGTGCATGCACACATGCACGCACACACTATTCTACAGTATATGAGATAATTGACCACTATTAAATTGTAGTAGTAGTTGTGGATAGATTATAATAAACAAACACACATGATAAAAATAAACAAATGTCTGAAAGTTCAATCCTTTATAATAATAATACAAACATTTTTCATAAATAAATACATACCTGTAAATGAAGCCAATTTCTTTCGACTAGATGACGTATAAAGAGCGCTGGCGCCGGTGGCGGCACTGTCACTAAGACTAAGGACACTGTCATCGAAGGCATTACGAGATAACTCGTCGGCCACTGCCTCTATGGTGTCGCTGCATTGTGCAACTGCGCAAACTTGGCCTTTCGCACTGATTGCCTGTTTGCATTTATTATTACGCTTCGTTCTTCCAAACTGGTGGACTGTACGAAACTTTCTTCGATTGGCTGACATGTTTTACTTGTAGATGAGGGTCAAAGTACTATATACTGCTTCGTGATTGGCTGGAAGTTTTCATAAGCCAATATTTTAATGAGCGATGTCACGGCGATGTCCATATATGGTTCGCATAAGGTCATGCTGAATAGCAAGTGGCTGCGGCAGTTCCTGATTGGATAATTTCATAGCTCTTATTGTTGCCGAATGCTAATTTATGTATGGAGATGGAGAGCATTAACAATGAAAGTAGAAGCTACCAAGTGACTTGGATCCCGCCAAGCAAGGGAGTAAGGGGAAGAAGCTACCAAGTGACTTGGACCCCGCAAAGCAAGGGAGTAAGGGGAAGAAGCTACCAAGTGACTTGGATCCCGCCAAGCAAGGGAGTAAGGGGAAGAAGAAGAAGTACGGAGATATTCGACTGCTGACTTCGCCATTGTACGTACTTGCGTGGCGTAATGTTTATGTCCGTGGGTGCTAAAAGTTGGCCTATTTCAGTCGATTTAAATGTCCATCCACCAGAATGATGTTAGCAGCTACAAGGGTAGTGACAAATTTAATCACACGTGGAAGACATCATACGTTCATAAAATCGACTTTGTTCAAAATCGATAAATTGAAAAAATTTCTGGCATTTCCCGATCCGTGTGATACCTTAAACTCACTGGTTTGTAATTTTTTGGCTTGTTCCTCGATCCCTTCTATAATTGCAGCGTAATATTTGCTTCTTTCCGTTCTGAAGGAACTATTCCTTCTTCTAGTGACAAGTTAAACACTTCTGCAAGTGGTGCACTAATTTGCTCAATAATTTCCTTAAGCAGTTTTGATGGTATCCCATCAACTCCAGGTGATTTATTATCTTTCATCTTAATTTTCTTTGTTATCATTTCAGGAGTTACAACTAACTGCCATAAATGTTTTGATTTATCGTCCTCAAATTTAGTAACTGGAACTGGAAATGAGCTGCTATCTTCTGTGGTAAAAACTGAGCTGAAATACTCATTCAGGACTTCTGCCATTTGAAATCCATCTAAAATTATGTTTCCAATGTTGTTTTCCAGTGGTCCGACCTTATCTCGAACTTTCTGTTTACTCCTTACATAAGCATAGAAACTCTTGCTGTCATTGTTTATATTACCTGCCAAGTTTTTTCAAAGGTTCTTTGGGATTTTCTAATTTCAGTTGTATCTAGGTTAAGTGCCTCTTTGTAGTTTGTGTAGTTTTCTACATTTCCAGTGTGTTTATATATCCTCCAGAGCATCTGTTTGTGAGCAATTTTTCTAATAGCCTCTTCTGACAGGTGTTTCTTCCTGGACCTTTTCCCTTGTTTTCTTAATGGAACAAATTTCTCAGTAATGCCCTCAATCTCATATTTTAAACAAGTCCAGCATTCTATTGCCGTCTCCTACAGAATCGCTGGAAACACTCAAAATTGGATCAAATCTTTTCTATCCAACCGCAAAGAGAGAGTCTCAGTTAATGGAGCCATGTCGGACATCATTGATGTCATATTTGGTGTCCCACAGGGTTCAGTTCTAGGACCTGTCCTCTTCTTACTCTACATAAATGACATAGGTGGGAACATCAAATCTTCTATACGCCTTTTTGCAGATGACAGTATTATATATCATAAAATTTCTTCCAAAACTGACCAAATAATTCTCCAAACAGACCTCAACCAACTCCAAACATGGTCAGACAAATGGAATTTAATGTATCTAAATGTGTCCACCTTGTAATAACAAAGAAAATTAAACCCAGCCAACACAAGTACTCGCTTTTTGGCCAGCCACTTTCTACAGTATCCAGCCACTCATATCTCAGAGTAAAACTAGATTCCAAATTAACCTGGACAAACCATGTCACTGACATAGCTTCAAAATCTTCAAAAATTTTATGCATGATTAAATGAACTCTTGGCCCATGTAAACCCAAAGTTAAACAAACAGCCTACAACATGCTAATCCGGCCAAAACTCGAGTATTCGTCACCCATACGGAATCCTCACACTATCTCACAATTTATAAGCCTAGAAAGAGTACAATACTGTGCTGCCAGATTTGTTAAAAATGATTACAGACGGAACGTGAATCCAACAGATCTAATTACTGCCCTTGGAATGGCCAACCCTTGAACAAAGACGTATTATTAAACAAGCCACAACCTTCTACAAAATTCTAAATAACATTATTGAGATCACCTCCCCGGCCTACAAACCCGCTCTCGAACTCGTGGACAATACGTAGCCCCCAGGTGTCGTATAAATGCAATGGTCTTATCATTTTAATCTCTGAGCAATTTGCATATGGAATATGATCCCACCAAAAATTACCAACATAAACAACCCCAAATCGTTTCAAGAAGCTATCATGAAACTCCCTTTCACCACACCGCCCCCACCTAAACTGCCCATAAAATGCAGCAATGTAAACTTATTCCATGGTGTGGGTGTGGAGACTGTCTATGAAGTGTGAGGCTCGACAGCGATAGTTTCCATACACCCAACTAAACCTATTCAAGATTTTCAATTGACATTGTATATACCAACCCAAAATAAATTTTTTATATATAAGAATCAAACAAAATATTAATTAGAAAACCCTTTGACTAACACTAAATACACTAGTCTTTTAGTTGTTGTATGTGCCACTCACAGCACATGCGCACAGACCATCACAAACTCCTGCGTTAGCCCAAGATTGGGCTGTTTTGAGTAAATCACTTGAGATATGTATTCCCTGTTTTTACTTTGATATTAAAATGGTTTTGGTTATGGTTACTTGAACCCAAAGGTTTGTGTACTTTAACATTGTCAACTAATTCATTTTGAGAAGACAAAATTAAATCTAACACATTCCCACCTCTGGTTGGTTCCAAGACATGTTGACTAAGGAAACATGTGTTAGAAGTAGAAACTGATGGTCGCCACCCCCAGCACTCTCTAATGATTTCCACTGTATACTGCCATGGTTAAAATCACGCATTATAACACATTCCCCCTTGCTGACCTCCCTTATCGCCTTTTGCAATTTTACATCTTCCTCTTGTCCTATGTTAGGACTACGATAAACTACTCCTATTGTTAATGTTGAGTTCTTGGTACTATGTTACACCAAATTGCTTCCTCACAATCTGCTTCACTTTTCAGCGATATTTCATATGCTTGGATAGATTCTTTCACCACGTTAAAAATACACGAGATATGCACAGCATATGTCACAGCTGCGATGGGGATTAAGGGGCTGCTCACCGCTGATTGGTCAAAACTGCAAACACTGATGAATATGTCAGCCTCCACGAAAAATTACATTACACCAGAATTTTGCACTTTTAGAACAGATTCCCAGTAAATCATTTGCGTGATATTCTTAATTATAGTTGCAAATGATTAGTTTTTAGGTACTCTTATAGGTGCAACCGTGCAAAGGCCCAAAATAATGCCTTTGGTTTCACTTTAAGTTTCGGCAATGCAAATGCAAATGCAGGAGATTTAAACGTAAATCAGAGTTTCTTGGGGTATCAGATAATTGTGCATAAATCAGAATATTTCACATCCTCGTCATACATAAAAATTACTACTAGATCAATTTTGTTCCAAATACACTGCACATGCACTATTAAATGGTTCATTGACATGTTAATATAAACAATTTGGCAGTAGAATTCTGTGTAGACTTGTATAATTATAAAACATGTTTACTATAGTGGTCTAGGACCGCTTACCTGACTGGCAGTAGCCTACATATTTTATTACACACACAATTAACATAATATTTATTAACATGGCTAGAACTGAAAAAAATCTTTTCTTCAACGTTTGTGATCCAGGACGTGGTACTTCATGGAGACATTTGGGATCCTGGGTGATGAAGGCAATTTTTTTTAAATATCTTTTCGTTCATGATGTGCTCCAATTGTGACAATTATAAAACACATGTGAATTAAATAACACTTGTATAAAGTGGAGATACATTTATGGGCATTATTTGAATGGATATTTAACGGATTGCATGTCGACGAGTGATAATGGGGGACCGTTCATTTAATGCATATTATAAACAATGCAACAAGCAAAGCACCTCCATTGTCCAGTCTGGATAACCAAAATCTGTAATTAGGAGGTTGTCATTATTAATCAATTCATTAATAACGACAACCATTTGGTTCAAATATTTCATAGATTATGTTGAAACAGCTAGACCAGCCATATTGTATTCCTAGGTTTTCTTTAAATAAACATAGAATGTTGAAATAAATGATTTTAAGTGCATATACAGTATGCACTTATTTGCAATATTAAATAGCTTGCATGAGTTGAGTAATGAGACTGAACTGCAATTGCCCACCTGGCGGGCTTGATGGAACTTGTCCACTTCAGAGATGAAGTCACCTTCAATCGCTGCTGCTGCAATCACCAGTCCTTTCCCTGAAATAGTCACGTCACCATCATTGTTCTGGCAGGCAGGAGTTTTGGGACCACCCACAATGTTTTAACCATTTCAGTGTAAAACTTTATACTCATAGTGCAAGTAGGCCTATATTCGAGCGCTACGTTGATGATAAAGTGACGTAATTATTTGATTGTTGGTTACCACGATGATGATAACTAAATAAATTGTCTGGCTTGTTTTACTTATTGATTATTCTATGTTCAAAATATATATATGGTGTTCCTATTCATAAAAAACACTGCAGTGGCTTAAATCTTGATTTGAAGTGATGTAGTCCAATTTCTGACACAGTCACTGGGAATGCAGTATTCAGTGGTCACAACGCATGAGGACTGCAGTACTGAAATGGTTAACTTCCATAATCTCCATGTTAGCCTTGGCCTTCTTTACCAACTGTTTAAATTCTCGTGTATTAAAAAAAAATTTAAAAGGTTGAAGATCATACAGGATGAGTTACAAAGAAATGACAGTATCATGAAACTGCTCAACAATATTTTACATGATTTACATGATTGCCATCCAAGCCACGGACAGCCGGTAGAGAAGAAAGCCATTGGCTTTCACCCGAGTTGCTCATCTCTAACAGGTATCTGTCAATTCCGTGTTTCAACATACACCCTGTATACACACTACTAACACATAGGCATGTAATTTGCTCTACACACTTAGTACCATTTGTGAGAACTAGCATTTTCCTATATCCAGAACACACAGGTTCTACATAAAGTTTGTCGTAATATTCCTATGACGTATATTTTGCTTATAGAACAGTCTGAAGGCACAATATTACCTGCTTTCAATTGACTTCCGAAAGTGAAAAGTTCTGGATAGATTGGCTCAAAATCTTGTTTCAGTTTTATTAGCATCAATATCTGTGGCCTGAAACAAAAGTGACACCATTACTGCACAGGCCGAGTAGTTGAATGAGGCCTCATAAAACCATCACTGTTTTGTAGTAATCACAACATATATTCATACTAGACAATTAACGGAACGCGTTGAATACTTGCTACAGCCAAAAAACAGTGTATGCTGGTACCTAGTCCTGCCAGAAACATCAGATTTACCTCCAGTTCTTGGTGTGTGGATCTGCGTCATCGAGTTTGAGGAGGGCCCTATGAGCAGTAGTCATAGACAGACCCCGGATGCCATCGCCCCATTCCTTCTCTCCCCTGCACCACACAATTAGGCATTCTTACACACTGTGTGATGCCATCGCCCCATTCCTTCTCTCCCCTGCACCACACAATTAGGCATTCTTACACACTGTGTGATGCCATCGCCCCATTCCTTCTCTCCCCTGCACCACACAATTAGGCATTCTTACACACTGTGTGATGCCATCGCCCCATTCCTTCTCTCCCCTGCACCACACAATTAGGCATTCTTACACACTGTGTGATGCCATCGCCCCATTCCTTCTCTCCCCTGCACCACACAATTAGGCATTCTTACACACTGTGTGATGCCATCGCCCCATTCCTTCTCTCCCCCGCACCACACAATTAGGCATTCTTACACACTGTGTGATGCCATCGCCCCATTCCTTCTCTCCCCTGCACCACACAATTAGGCATTCTTACACACTGTGTGATGCCACTGCCCCATTCCTTCTCTCCCCTGCACCACACAATTAGGCATTCTTACACACTGTGTGATGCCATCGCCCCATTCCTTCTCTCCCCTTCACCACACAATTAGGCATTCTTACAAAAGTGTGATGCCATCGCCCCATTCCTTCTCTCCCCTGCACCACACAATTTGGCATTCTTACACACTGTGTGATGCCATCGCCCCATTCCTTCTCTCCCCTGCACCACACAATTTGACATTCTTACACACTGTGTGATGCCATCGCCCCATTCCTTCTCTCCCCTGCACCACACAATTAGGCATTCTTACACACTGTGTGATGCCATCGCCCCATTCCTTCTCTCCCCTGCACCACACAATTAGGCATTCTTACACACTGTGTGATGCCATCGCCCCATTCCTTCTCTCCCCTGCACCACACAATTAGGCATTCTTACACACTGTGTGATGCCATCGCCCCATTCCTTCTCTCCCCTGCACCACACAATTAGGCATTCTTACACACTGTGTGATGTCATCGCCCCATTCCTCCTCTCCCCTGCACCACACAATTAGGCATTCTTACACACTGTGTGATGCCATCGCCCCATTCCTTCTCTCCCCCGCACCACACAATTAGGCATTCTTACACACTGTGTGATGCCATCGCCCCATTCCTTCTCTCCCCTGCACCACACAATTAGGCATTCTTACACACTGTGTGATGCCACTGCCCCATTCCTTCTCTCCCCTGCACCACACAATTAGGCATTCTTACACACTGTGTGATGCCATCGCCCCATTCCTTCTCTCCCCTTCACCACACAATTAGGCATTCTTACAAAAGTGTGATGCCATCGCCCATTCCTTCTCTCCCCTGCACCACACAATTTGACATTCTTACACACTGTGTGATGCCATCGCCCCATTCCTTCTCTCCCTGCACCACACAATTTGACATTCTTACACACTGTGTGATGCCATCGCCCCATTCCTTCTCTCCCTGCACCACACAATTAGGCATTCTTACACACTGTGTGATGCCATCGCCCCATTCCTTCTCTCCCCTGCACCACACAATTAGGCATTCTTACACACTGTGTGATGCCATCGCCCCATTCCTTCTCTCCCCTGCACCACACAATTAGGCATTCTTACACACTGTGTGATGCCATCGCCCCATTCCTTCTCTCCCCTGCACCACACAATTAGGCATTCTTACACACTGTGTGATGTCATCGCCCCATTCCTCCTCTCCCCTGCACCACACAATTAGGCATTCTTACACACTGTGTGATGCCATCGCCCCATTCCTTCTCTCCCCTTCACCACACAATTAGGCATTCTTACACACTGTGTGATGCCATCGCCCCATTCCTTCTCTCCCCTTCACCACACAATTAGGCATTCTTACACACTGTGTGATGCCATCGCCCCATTCCTTCTCTCCCCTGCACCACACAATTAGGCATTCTTACACACTGTGTGATGCCATCGCCCCATTCCTTCTCTCCCCTGCACCACACAATTAGGCATTCTTACACACTGTGTGATGCCATCGCCCCATTCCTTCTCTCCCCTGCACCACACAATTAGGCATTCTTACACACTGTGTGATGCCATCGCCCCATTCCTTCTCTCCCCTGCACCACACAATTTGACATTCTTACACACTGTGTGATGCCATCGCCCCATTCCTTCTCTCCCCTGCACCACACAATTAGGCATTCTTACACACTGTGTGATGCCATCGCCCCATTCCTTCTCTCCCCTGCACCACACAATTAGACATTCTTACACACTGTGTGATGCCATCGCCCCATTCCTTCTCTCCCCTGCACCACACAATTAGACATTCTTACACACTGTGTGATGCCATCGCCCCATTCCTTCTCTCCCCTGCACCACACAATTAGACATTCTTACACACTGTGTGATGCCATCGCCCCATTCCTTCTCTCCCCTGCACCACACAATTAGACATTCTTACACACTGTGTGATGCCATCGCCCCATTCCTTCTCTCCCCTGCACCACACAATTAGACATTCTTACACACTGTGTGATGTCATCGCCCCATTCCTTCTCTCCCCTGCACCACACAATTAGACATTCTTACACATTGTGTGATGTCAAAGCTGGATGACAACAAACATCTGCTAAAAATCAGGCCACCAAGTAAACATTCTGAGCTAGGATTACTGCCCTACTAAAGTAAACAAATTATGAGCAATATATTTCTTTAGGAGTGCACACAACTGCAGCAACTAAAATGCAAAATTAATTTGGCCAGCCCCGACATGAGAGTACTTTAAAACTACCACTGCACTAGAAATATAAAGTCTGCATGTAGATACAAAAGCCTAAAACTACATATAAACAAAATATCAAGTCACATATTGCGAGTAAAGCAATTTATCTAGTTGCAGACTTCAAATTATTGTCACATTTGTGACTTACAGTTGCAACTTCAAGCCCTACAAAATGCTACAGATCTGTTCATACAATAATACTCAGTATAAGGGAGGCAGCTGTCTAGTCCACAGTTGTACGTAACAAACACTACTGAGTGTGGACAACAGTATGAGGGGCTGCTGTCTAGTCCACAGCTGTATGTAACAAACACTACTGAGTGGGGACATCAGTATGAGGAGGCAGCTGTCTAGTCCACAGCTGTATGTAACAAACACTACTGAGTGGGGACATCAGTATGAGGAGGCAGCTGTCTAGTCCACAGCTGTGTGTAACAAACACTATTGAGTGTGGACATCAGTAAGAGAGGCAGCTGTCTACTCCACAATAACAAATATCTCAGAAGGGTAGGTTAAACATATAAGAAATATTGTTGAACTTTTGATAAACCAAAGGCTTCCTTGTACACTTGTCATATGGGGTTCTACTTTGGATGGCAATAATCTTGTTAAATCTTATTATAAACTCAGTCATCTTTTCACAACATAGCCAGCCTATTCGTCAACACACACTCAGGCTATACCCACCCTTTGTACTCTACATATTTGTAGATGAACGCAGCTATAGAGAACGCTGTGATGGCATAGTACCACCCGGCAGTGATTGACAGGCCGAGGTTAAGAATGACGCCGAGTAATGACAGACTCCAGTGGTAGTACGTGAACCGAGGGCGCCAACTCGGCGTCTGCAATAACGTCTGCAGCGCACATGTCAGGTTCACAAAGCCATAGCACATTAGGAAGAAGCTGCAAGTAACACAAAATAATAACAGTAAAAGTAGTTATACAGCGCACCAATCAATCAAGAGCTCTCAGGCACTTTACATACATGTAATCCAATTATTTAAAAATTCTAAAAACGTAGTCCACAAGAAAATGATATACAAATAGTACTACCATAAATAAAAAAATTTAATGTATGCATAGTAAAAAATAATAATATATGCATTTATAAATATTCACATAAAAAGGTTACTCCCAAGATGTTTTTAAAACTATTCTATAGTGTGACAGTGTCTTCATAACAGGATGGGGGCCACATCGATTTAGAGGAGGCCCAATAGACAATTTTTAAATATGCAACAATTATGAAGATATATTTATTGTGTTAATGCTAGCAGTGTGAATATGTTTAAAAATTTAAATATATCTGATAAGAGCGGGCTGCATTAGCCAGCCAGCCAGCCAGTCTGTGCTGCAGTACACAACTATATACAGATGCTTCTGTCACATATACATGTATAATAGCTTGTTGAAGAGTTGACCAATTCTGGATGAAAAACGCAAGCTTGTAGCTAATATATCCCTCAAAATATAATTAACTGATATATCTAGTCTACACATAAATGTATATAGTAAGTTTCTAATGATAAAACATGACAAATTGTTGGACGTGCAGGATAATGACAGCTATGTGGAGTTTCCAAGAGTGATAGATCTCGTTAGAGCACACAGATATCTTACACATCGAGGATGGGCGCAACCCAGTCCAGATTTGCCAGGAGAATGCCACCCTCTGCAATGACCATGGTGATGAGTAATGCTCGATGCGGCTCATTGTGTTTGGTTGTGACCTTGAACATGTCGAGGAACGGAATCACGTTGTCCTTCGCTATAGCCTGCAGCAGCCGCGGAGCACCTACACGAACGATTCATTCTCTAATTATCTGAAAAACAACCATGTCAATCTAGGCCCTGGATGAGTTCTTGGAAGTGGGCAGAGAATACAGCTAAATATCGCAGGAAATGGCGGATGTTATTAAGTGGCCTTATGCACCAACTAGGGCCTGAAGAGGGTAAGTAAGTAATCTAGGCCCTAATTAGTAAAGGCATTAAAATCAAGTCAGTTCCAGACAAACCGAATCAAAATAATCTGATAACATCAAAATAACCAAATCAAAATAACCAAATCAAAATAATCTGATAACATCAAAATAACCAAATCAAAATAATCTGATAACATCAAAATAACCAAATCAATAAAATCTAATAACTAATCTGATAACATGAAAATAATCAAATTGAAATAATGAAATAATATAAAAATAACTGAATCAAAATAATATGATAGCATCAAAATAACCAAATCAGAATAATCTAATAAAATGGTGTATTAGAATTTACATGATGCAAGCTCTCAAAGTTTATTAAAACTATAAGAGACACTGGTTCATATCATTACTATTTACAACATTAACATAATTTTTAATTGTTACTGCCAAATTATGCATACTCTGCACAATCAAATTCATTACGATGAACAACACCATAGTCATTTATTACTATTATAATTATTTTATATAAAAATTTGTTTTTTAATTTTTCATAGTAAATTTTACCTTTTATCTTCCTGAAAGCTATCGAAAGGTTACACACAGAAATGGTGAAATTGATTGTGAAAAATATAAATACTTTACATCCACCAGTCTGATTAATCTCTTCATTCACAATTAGAATGATTTACTGCACATGTATCTGACTATCAGACAGTTGAAGAACATTACTTGGACAACATTACTTGTGAGACACTGCAGCGCGGCACCAAGTGTCGAACAGAATGCTCCAATGAGAACGACCCACTGACTTGGCCAGCCAAGCTTAGCGGCCAATAAACTGCCTCCAAGACTGTTACCATACCTGCAACACGGCACCAGTCTCAAACACACATTGGCACATGCTCACATGATCGTCAAGACTTCTACCATACCTGCAACAATGCACCAGTCTCAAACACACACTGGCATATGCTCACATGACTGTCAAGACTTCTACCATACCTGTAACAATGCACCAGTCTCAAACACACACTGGCACATGCTCACATGATTGTCAAGACTTCTACCATACCTGCAACATGGCACCAGTCTCAAACACACATTGGCACATGCTCACATGATTGTCAAGACTTCTACCATACCTGCAACAATGCACCAGTCTCAAACACACACTGGCACATGCTCACATGATTGTCAAGACTTCTACCATACCTGCAACACGGCACCAGTCTCAAACACACAGTGCCACATGGCATATGCTCACGTGATTGTCAAGATGTCACTCTAACCCTGAACATGCATTTTCACATGCTGACATGATTGTCAGAATGTCAATCTACCCCTGAACACAAATTGTCACATGCTGACATGATTGTCAAGATATCAATCTACCCCTAAACAATCATTGTCATGGACATGCTGATATGATTGTCGAGATACCAATCTAACCCTGAACAATCATTGTCACGTGCTGACATGATTGTAGAGATACCAATTTAACCCTGAGCATCCATTGTCACATGCGAACATGATTGCCAAGATTTTTATCTACCCCTAAACAATCATTGTCACATGCTAACATGATTGCCAAGATGTTGATCTACCCCTAAACAAGCATTGTCACATACTGACATGATTGCCAAGATGTTGATCTACCCCTAAACAAGCATTGTCACATACTGATATGATTGCCAAGATGTTGATCTAACCCTGAACAATCATTGTCACCTGCTGACATGATTGTAGAGATACCAATTTAACCCTGAACATGCATTGTCACATGCGAACATGATTGCCAAGATGTTGATCTACCCCTAAACAATCATTGTCACATGCTGACATGATTGCCAAGATGTTGATCTACCACTAAGCAAGCATTGTCACATGCTGACATGATTGCTATGATGTTGATCTACCCCTGAACAATCATTGTCACATACTGACATGATTGCCAAGATTCCCATCTTGTCAAGAAGGCAATGTTGTATCTGAATACTCATTAATTGTCATACACTGATATACAAATCAGGATAACAATAACGGTTTCAAATGCTCACATATTTGTTAGTAGGTTAACAATTGGTTATCAATCATGTTTAGCATGCACGCATGCACGTGCTAATATCATATGTTCTTCTCTTTATAAAGGGATGAGGTTATACGAGGATTCTTGAGGATTTCTGCTTCGCCCCAGCTGTTATCCCTTTCCACTTCTCTCTATCATTCCTAAAAACAAGGTCATGTCTAACTAATCTCTTGTTTTTTGGAAGAAATTACAAAGTGGGTAGATGACGGGTCACCAGTGGATGTTGTCTACTTAGATTTTCAGAAAGCTTTCGATAAAGTGCCACATCAAAGATTGTTACTTAAACTAAAAGCCCATGGTATAGGTAATGATGTAATCAACTGGACAGAAAAATGGCTTACACACAGAAGACAGAGAGTAATAGTAGATGGTGAGATTTCAAACTGGAAATCTGTTTTGAGTGGGGTACCACAGGGATCAGTATCAGGCCCTATACTGTTTTTAATATATATAAATGATTTGGAGGATGACATATCTAGCAAAGTACTCAAATTTGCAGATGACACAAAAGTATTCAGAAAGGTTACTAATGATACAAATAAACAAAGTTTACAGGATGATCTAGAAAAGTTAATTAAATGGTCAGAAAAATTGTAAATGTTATTCAATTTTGAGAAGTGTAAATGTATACACATAGGACATGGAAATATGGACGAGGAATATAAAATGGGGGATGCTGTACTAGGTAGAACCACACAAGAAAAGGATTTAGGAGTAACATTTAGTGCTGAAATGAAAGTCTCAGAGCAATGTGGGATTGTTGCTTCGAAAGGAAATCAAATTCTAGGGCTAATTAGGAGAACTATCACGTATAAGGAGAAACAGCTAATTGTACCCCTGTACAAAGCAATAGTTAGACCACATTTAGAATATTGTATTCAAGCATGGAGGCCATATCGTAAAAAAGACATAGACAAGCTAGAAAGAATGCAACAAAGAGCAACTAAAATGATTCCAGAATTGAGAGACCTTAGTTACGAAAGTTGCTTATTACAATGTGGTTTGACAACACTAGAAACCAGGAGAGTAAGGGGAGACCAAATAGAAGTGTTTAAAATAGTGAACGGTTATGAGGATGTTGATAGAAAAATGTTCTTCAAACTTAAAGAAGGCAGTAGAACCAGAGGACATAAAGCAGCATTAGTTAAGGAGCAGTGTAGGTTGGACATGAGAAAGTACTCTTTTTCACAGAGGGTGATAAATGAATGGAACAAACTGCCAAATGATCGTGTTAGTGCTAGTAGTGTGAATATGTGTAAAAATAGAATTGACAGATATCTGATAAGGGCGAGCTACACATAGATGAGAAAATTGTTGGACTCTCAATAAGCCAATGGCTTCCTTGTCCACTTGCCATCTGGAACTTGTTGTTTGAGGTGGCAATCTTGTTAAATCTTGTTAAATCTATCAGCAGCCTACCATGCCACAAGTTTACTATGACTCCAAAGAGCACTTACTTGTCTTGTAACAAACGTATGTTTGATGTTGCACCATACAGCGTTGTAAGCAACAGATCTACACTGAGTCAAGCAAGTAGCAACGATGTGAAGATAATGCATGAGACATGACAATGAAACCACAATGCACCTCTCCAGGGTTTTCTTGAAAATTTTTTTTTACATATATCTCAGAAGAAAAAAAGTCATTGGACTCTCGATAAGTCAATGGCTTCTTTGTCCACTTGCCATCTGGTTTGTTTTATTTTGGATGGCAATCTTGTTAAATCTTGTTGAAGATGTTACACTGAAACCCACCTCCAACTGTACCCAACATGGTCTGCATAACATAAAACACACTTGTGACTGAAATAACACACTTTGATTGCACTAAACACACTTAATACTGTGTCACCCCACCATTACATGTATATGGTTATAAGTAACATGCATAGGATTGAACCACGAAACTACAGTAACACAGACTACATTACACCATACACATCTCTCTCTAAAAAATATATATGTGTGATCCAACACACCTAGAACTGCATCAAACACACCTATGAATTTTGTCAACAAACCAACATGCCTTGGACTGCATGCAATAACTGTAGCCTTTTATTTTTTATTTAAAAATTTTCAATGATCATTATATATTTTTTTAACGGTCCCTCTACAATTAAATTTTTTTGTTTTTCCAATTTCATGAAAAAATCAACGTATCTAGTGTGCACTACGACATGCTAGCTTATTTGTGCAAATGCATTATTTAGTTTTTATGAAATCATTGCGACAAACTATTAAATGATTCTCAACTGGGCCCAGTCAAACATCAGCAAAAAGGCAAAAGTGGCTCCACCTCAACATACTTATTATACTATGACATAAAGCTATTATACTATTACATAAAGCTATTATACTATTACGTAAAGCTATACTATACTATGACGTAAAGCTATTATACTATGACGTAAAGATATTACACTATGACATAAAGCTATTGCACTATGACGTAAAGCTATTATACTATGACATATAGCTATTATACTGACATAAAGCTATAAAACTATGACAAAGCTATTCACATTTTCTCAAGTTATCCAGTCTAACAATCTAAGTAAAATCTTTCGATGACTTTAGAAAAAAGGATGCAGACTTCTATTAAAAAGACTGCATAGTACTTAAACTATTCACGCATACTATAGATTTGAACAACAATGAACTCAATTCACATTGGGCTACAGGAATTGAGGATGGAGCTTTAAAAAACTAGTAATTATAATGTATTTAAAAATCTAACCACTCTTCAGATATGTTTTCGTTACATCATATAAGTGATACATCTAAGTCATTGCAGCAGGAAAAGTAAAAAGTGGCTTTGTAAATGCGCTCAAGTTGACACTCGGAACAAAAGGATACAGACAAAGGTGCATGTGAGCTGGGCTAGGATCGTGCCAACTGGTATTGACTTCTGCGGATCCTTGAGATCCCCAGACATGTTGGAGCCAGTCATAATGCCTGGTAAAGGAACACACAGACTATTGCATGCGCAACATGGTGGGAGAAAAAAACTTTCACAATTTATGATCATTTTCAAAAATTTCTATTATTGCAACACGTGATTTCCCACAGCTCTCAACAATTGGCCTGTACAAAATATGTCATTTATTTAATCTGTGAACCAACATATGTACCATATGTGCAGAGATTTGCCTGGTTCTTGCTTCCACATGACAATTTAAAAAAAACTTCAAAATAGTCCTAATTAACGTTGTTTTAACATTATTTATTATATAAGTATTAATAAAAACACTGTAATAGGCTTATTCACATACTTACTAATGACTGGCTGAAATGATATTTCTAATTACTCCTAAAAGGAAATCTCATTTTATAAATAAATAAACTTACCTGTTACTGATGGGAAATATATAGCAGTGAGTGCCACAAATGAAATATCTGCATTGTCACCATCACGCAGTTTGGTGATTACCTTCGGAGTGAAGAGGTTACCTACAGGATAACATTGCAAATCAGCCATCTGCTCAATGGTAAACCATTTCACCACATCAGAAAATTTCTAGTCTAATAATTATGTACAAGTTTAATTAAATTGTTAACTGGCATGCAACTAGTTGGGGCTTTCGTTTTGCATAATTAAAATCCACACATTTCTTTCTTTTTGTTCTTAAGCTACATCTAAATTAACATTGTTACAGTTCATGTTTTAATCTTTAGTGCTGTACTATATTTACTGTCAGCAATTGTGTGAAACAGGAATTAACATTGTTACAGTTCATGTTTTAATCTTTAGTGCTGTACTATATTTACTGTCAGCAATGGTATGAAACAGGAATTAACATTGTTACAATTCACATTTTAATATTTAGCACTGTACTATACTATTCACTGTCAGCAATTGTATGAAACAGGAATTAACATTGTTACAGTTCACGTGTTAATCGTTAGCGCTGTACTATATTTACTGCCAACAATTGTATGAAACAGGAATTAGCATTGTTACAGTTCATGCTTTAATCTTTAGCGCTGTACTATACTTACTGTCAGCAATTGCATAAAACAAGAATTAACATTGTTACAGTTCATGTTTTAATCTTTAGTGTTGTACTATACTTACTGTCAGCAATTGTATAAAACAGGAATTAACATTGTTACAGTTCATGTTTTAATCTTGAGCGCTGTACTATATTTACTGTCAGTAATTGTATAAAATAGGAATTAACATTGTTACAGTTCACGTTTTAATCTTTAACGCTGTACTATATTTACTGTCATTAATTGTATAAAATAGGAATTAACATTGTTACAGTTCACGTTTTAATCTTTAACGCTGTACTATATTCACTGTCAGTAATTGTATAAAATAGGAATTAATATTGTTACAGCTCACGTTTTAATCTTTAACGCTGTACTATATTTACTGTAAGCAATTGTCCAAAACAGGAATTAATATTGTTACAGTTCACGTTTTAATCTTTAGCGCTGTACTATATTTACTGTCAGCAACTGTATAAAACAGGAATTAACATTGTTACAGTTCACGTTTTAATCTTTAGAGCTGTACTATATTTACTGTCACTAATTGTATAAAATAGGAATTAACATTGTTACAGTTCACGTTTTAATCTTTAATGCTGTACTATATTTACTGTCAGTAATTGTATAAAATAGGAATTAACATTGTTACAGTTCACGTTTTAATCTTTAACGCTGTACTATATTTACTGTCAGTAATTGTATAAAATAGGAATTAACATTGTTACAGTTCACGTTTTAATCTTTAATGCTGTACTATATTTACTGTCAGCAATTGTATAAAATAGGAATTAACATTGTTACAGTTCACGTTTTAATCTTTAGTGCTGTACTATATTTACTGTCAGTAATTGTATAAAATAGGAATTAACATTGTTACAGTTCATGTTTTAATCTTTAATGCTGTACTATATTTACTCTCAGCAATTGTATAAAACAGGAATCAACATAGCTACAGTTGATGTGTTAATCTTTAGCGCTGTACTATATTTACTGTAAGCAATTGTATAAAACAGGAATTTGACACATGAATAAATCGCCCAGTGAGAAATGTTATATATTTCATCTCCATAGGTCCACATTTATTGGTGAGTCTTTAACTGCAGTAAAGCGGTCTCTATATAGGTCGTAAAACTAGCATTTTTAATTCATCGCCAAAAAGTGTTTTTTCAAGAACGTGAAATGGTGAAAAGTCACGATAGCTACACACCTTATAGGGATGCTATTCTTAAATAAACCGAGATGTTATAAATACTAATAATATTAGTGCTAGGTCCAGTAAAACCAATGAAAATAGTTGCATATCCCTTCAAAACAAAACTCTTGGGTTTGTGGTTATGCACCAAAATTTACAACTAAAATCAAGCATATATCAGGTAAGTGGTTTATTCAGAATGTGTTCTGAAAGTGGGATATTCTGGTCAATTCTCTGGTTTACCGAGGGCTGACATATTAACCAGCATGACCGAAGTGCGAAGCACATGTGCAGTTCTACGAAATCAGGTAACCTAGACTACCACTTGACCTATTCAGCGTGGCTGATATACAAACAACCAACGCAGTTTCAATCTAATGGCATGTTATGTCAGACTAGTTTAGTAAACAAAGGCCAAAATACAGTGGAACCTCGGTTTATGGTCACCCCGGTAATACAGTTACCCCGCCATTATGGTCACCCTGGTAATACAGTCACCCCGCCATTATGGTCACCCCGGTAATACAGTCACCCCGCCATTATGGTCACCCTGGTAATACAGTTACCCCGCCACTATGGTCACCCCGGTAATACAGTTACCCCGCCACTATGGTCACCCCGGTAATACAGTCACCCCGCCATTATGGTCACCCTGGTAATACAGTTACCCCGCCACTATGGTCACCCTGGTAATACAGTTACCCCGCCACTATGGTCACCCTGGTAATACAGTCACCCCGCCATTATGGTCACCCTGGGACAGTCCCAAATGATTTCCACAGTAAGAGATAGGATGTTAGTCCCGCTAATCCGCTATTCAGAAATACAGTCTGTAGCCTAGTGCAAAATGTCAAGATCGCCTGCAGATTAACCGTGCACTTACAGTCAGTCACAGCCAGGAAGCCAAGATTTGGCAGCTGCAATGGCAAGCAACTGTGGGCTGGCCACCGTTCCATCAAAGGCGATCTTAATATTAAACCACGCACTGGTGTATGTGTGTTTACACAGTGACCAGTAACTTGAGAAAACAATGCAAGAAGCCAGACACCAGTCATTTTAGTTAACACTTTGAAGGCAAATTCTTAGGCCTAAGCTTAGAGTAAATTTTATTGAAAAACACGGTGCCGTCGACAGCTTTGTCATCGAAATGCTAACAATAGGAAACCGTGTATTACTAGGTCTCCTATTGTTTGCTTAAACACCAATGAGCTCTTGTAGGAATAGCAGGCCCTAGCGGTGGAAAAATGTTACAAAATATGTGGCATAAAGAACCAAAAGTTGGGAACATTTTGAGAAACAAAACAAAATATCTCGATGCATTTGAGAACAACAAACCGGCCAGCATAACTGCCAGAAAGCGACAAGCTATCAACATGGCATTCGACAAGGTTGGTGTAATTTGCATTCTATCTACATATCAGCCGTATTGTCCCGTGGTTGGGCGAAGGCCTCAGCATGTTGTTTCCAAGTTTGTCTATCTTGCGCTGTTCTCTGCCAGATGGTTTCATTCCAATACTCATCCAAGTCGTCTCTCCATCGTTTTGCAGGTCTTCCTCGTAATCTCTTCCTTCCATATCGTCTCCAGGTGGTAATGCGTTTTGTCCATTTGTCGCCTTTCAGTCGGCTGATGTGTCCTGCCCAAGACCACTTCATTCTTCTGGTTGTTTTTATCACGTCTGTGACTCCTGTCTTTGCTCTAACCCAGGTGTTTGTCTTTCTGTCATGGTATGTTATATTAAGCATACTCCTCTTCAAAGTTTGTGAGTGACCACATTTCAGCACCGTATGTCATAGCTGGCAGTACACACGAGTTGTAAACCTTTCTTTTTAGGCAGATGGCAAAGTTACTTTTGAAGATGTCGCAATGTTTTACATATGTTGTCCAGCCAGCTGTAATTCGTCGTAGGATTTCCTTGTCTTGGTTCTTGTCCCTAAGGCTGAAGCATTGGCCTAGGTATATGTCACTCTCCACATTCTCTATCTGAGTGTTATTAACGTATATTAGGTTACTTTCGTCACATAGTTCTTGTAGCATCATTTCTAGTTCTTGTGGTGTTTCGGTGCACAAGAAGATATCATCTGCGAAAAATGGAGATGGTCAAGATATTCAGTCTTCTGAAGATATTTTCAAGTGCTGATGTGAATAGTTTGGGTGAGATGGTATTCCCTTGTCGCACTCCTCTTTTAATGTTTATTTTCTCGCTTTCTTTGTGTAGATGTACTGTCACAGAGCTGTCTGTGTATATCTTTCATGAGTTGTATGCATGCATCTTCTATCTCTTGGTCTTGGAATGAAGACAATATTGCCTGGGTTTGTACCAAGTCGAAGGCCTTCTCATATTCAATGAATGCTATACAGAGTGGTATGTTGAATTCGCGGCACTTCTCCTTCAGTTGATTTATGACATGGATGTGATCTGTTGCCTCTGAATCCTGCTTTTCTCTGCGTTGATTCTCATCTAGTATTTTCTCCAGTCTGGCTGTTACAATCTTCGTGAATAGCTTGTAGATGTTCGACAGCAAGCATATTGGCCTATAGTTCTTTGTCTTTTTGGTTGCTTTTTTTAAAGATTGTCACCATCTATGCATTTTTCCATGTAGTGGGGATTCGTCTTTCTGACATGCATTTTGTATACAGCTTGGCTAGGGCTTTGGCGATGTTATCCTCTCCTACCTTCAACATTTCGATGTTAACTTCGTCATTTCCTGTTGCCTTCCCGTTTTTCATCTTCTTTAGCGCAGCTTCTACTTCCCATGTTGTTACTGATGGTACTTCTCTTGGGTCTGTGCGTACTGTTATGATTTGGTCACTGTCATAACGTTCGGTGTAAAACTCTTCTATTCGTTCTAAGATCTTATCCTGGTCTTGGATTTCTCTGCCCTGATTGTCTAGGAGTGTTCTATTTTGGCATAGGATGTGTGTTCTTCTTACCTTTTTAAAGCTGTTTGATGTCTCTATTGTTTTTCGTATGGTGTCTAGGTTGTATTTTCTGATATCTTCTTTCACTTTCTTTTTGAAGGTCTTGCCTATCTCTGTGTACTCTATGCAGTCCCTAGCGGTGTTCTTTATCATTTCTCTACATGTTTTCGTTAGTGCTCTTGTTTGAGTTGATAATCTAGACTTGTCCCGCTTGGTGTTTTGTTAGGCTATGTTTGTCGCAGTCTGTTGGATCATTTCTGTCATGTTTTCATTTAGAGTGTCAATATCATCCAGTTCTTGTAGAGCAGTGAACTTGTTTTTCAGTTCGAGTTGGAATTCGTTCTTTTTAATTCCAATTTCTCTAGTGTCGACTTTTGGTGGTTTCTTTTTTCTTAGCAGCTTCTTCCTTTCTGCTTTCGTGTCTAATCTGATGTTGCTCATCAGCATTCTATGATTGCTTCCAATGTTTATGCGGTTTATGACTCTTACATATGTGATCATGTTTTGCTCCTCTCAATTTTCTTCTATTAAGGCATCACCTCATTCGTTCCTCTTCCTAGGCTGAAACTTCCTGTCGCTGTTTCGGATGGGTTTGTTCTTACACTCACTTTGGCATTGACGTCTCCCATCACTATTGCATAGTGCCTTGGATTCTCCAAGATTTTATCGATGTCATTGTAGAAGATGTTTATTTCATCTTCTGAGTGTGATGTCGATGGAACATATACTTGAACTATTTTCAGTTGGTATCGTGTTGTTATGCATAGGACAAGTTCTGCTACTCTTGGGCTAATGTTATTAACCCTTGGTATGCTGTCTTTCCATTTCTTGTTTATGAGGAAGCCCACTCCTGCTTGTCCATTGTTCGCCTTAGAATGGTATAGCAGGTGGCCACTCTGCAGGGTGGTAAAGCCTTCTCCTTTTCTTCTTATTTCTCCAAGTCCTATCACATCCTATTTGATGTTCGTTTCTTTGAATTCTTCCTCCAGTTCTTGGACGTGTTCATCTTACATTGTACGTTGCAATTTTCAGTATTTCTTTCTGCTGAGGTATTTTCTTATTTTCTTCTTTCTTCTGGTGATTTTTCTTGACCCAGGGATTCTTAGAACCCAAATCACCTCCAAGGTCGGAGACATCAATGCTTCTGGGGACTGGGGGCCTTGGCTTTTTTGTACTTTTCATGCTGGTATTAGTTGGCCTACCTCTCCACGCTGGCCAGTGTGTGTTGGAAAGGTGCCGGTGTAGTCGCCGATGGCCCGACCATGATACAGGTAGTACTGGTCTACATGGTACCAGTAGCAAGCCCTTTGATGGTATTTGTTTTTAGTACCACTGGGTTTCTAGCAACCCTCCTCACCGGGCAAGCCCGGTGGGGGTGCCGGTTTAGTCGCCGACGGCGGTAGTACCGGTTTACATGGTACCAATGGCAAGCCAGAGGGCCTGACCTGACATTTGCATTACAGACTTTGCTTTGTATCTAATAAATCTCTTGCGTGATTGGATAAAATTTGGTACATGTACAATAAAACAATGTGATATTGTGGAACAAAATTCAATAATCCTCATAGCATGTGTGGTCATATAATATAGGTTCCCCAAAATAAACTGTGGAGTCTCTGGTGGAAAACTTGTGTTCGATCCTGAACTGCAAATATTTATCGAGTTGTCATGTCAGCAAATAATGTATTGTGACAACATTAATACTTATTGATATGTAACAAAACCAACAAGCAAACATCGGTTGATCTGATATATGAATAATTTTGCCGCAATCGAGCACGCTAAATGCATTATGGTGCTAAGCGAAGTTACGGCTTACGAAAAAACAGTTTTCTGTGTGTTTGTGAGTGTGCATTTATTCAGTTCCATGATGCTTCAGTTCCCATATTCACTATTAAGGTCACCTCGCTGTTTTGGTCACCTTTGACTCAGTCCCATGGGTGACCATAATACCAAGGTTCCACTGTATAAGTCAGGGATCAGCAAACTTTTTGGGATGAGGGCCACAATTTTTTAAGCACGGAGAAGCACAGTGCACAAATATTGCTTTTATTATCTGCTTTGCCAGGTTAAAATATATATGGTACTGTACAAGTAGAACATGGAAATATTTTCGAAACAACGCAAGATAAGTCAGCACATATAATGAATGCAGTCAATGCAAAGGATGGTGCTGCATATTCTTCGACAACTGACCGAACTGTGGGCAGAGCGGAGAGATTGAGAGTCGCAGAAGATCCCTCAAACGTGTGTCCTTGAGTCGGCACCGGAGGTTCTTGATGCGATTCATGGTTGAGAATCCTGATTCACCATGACCAGGTGCTGCCGAAACGCACAACAAAATTCTGTGCTGCTTCAATCAGCACTGGAAATCGCACAGGCACTTGCGTTGCCCAGAAAAGCATGAGATCATCTTTTGCAGCATTAAAATTTTTTTTGGTCCCGGCACCACCTTGAAATCGATGAAATTGTCCTGCAACGCCGCTTCGTCGACTGCAACCGTTTGTGACAATGTTTGGCAAATAGCTGGCTCGTCGATAGCAGCATAGTCAGCGAATCGAAAACTCATGATGTGAGGAAGCAGTGCAGCAAATCTCTCAAGAAATGCGCCTCCACTCGGCCAACGGACACTGTTGTAGAATAGCAAATCGCCGAATTCTGCATCATCAAGTGCAGCCAAGTGATTTTGGAACCTCCTGTGATTGAGAGAACGTGCGCGGATAAAGTTCACGCTCTCTACAACAATTTTCATTGTATCCTGCAGACCACACCCTGCATTGGCGCACAATGCTTGCTGGTGAATTATGCAGTGGTATGATATCAGATTCAGCTTTCCATTTCTTGACGGAATAACGCAACGAATCCAGCTTGACGACCAAGCATGCTGGGCGCACCGTCTGTACACAGAGAAACCAAATTTTCCCGCGTCAAGTCATTTTCTTCACCGAACTTCAGCAGCACACTGCAAACGTCCCGCGCTGTCGTTGTGCCCTTCAATAGGATCAGGCATAGGAAGTCTTCTGATACACCTTCATTGAAATACCACACAGATACCATCAGCTGTCCAATGTCACTTTTGTCAGTGCTTTCGTCGAGAGCAAGTGAAAAAGCAGGACAGACTCGCAACTTAGTCATCAGCTGCGTGAAAATGTCACCACTCAACTCACCACATCGACAGGCATATGTGTCAGGTGAAAGTGGCAGTTTCCCAATCTGTTGCACGATCTTATCTTTGTTCTGAAAACCAGCGAACAGAACTTCGGCACTGGCCATGAAAGCCTTCTTGAACAATTCTGCATGAGTAATCAGCACCTGGTGTTGAGCAAGTAAGTAACAGATGCGATAGTTGGCTTCATTAAGATGGCTTGAAGTATCTGTAAACACAGATACTCTCTTCGTCTCGCCCAAGTATGAAATCGTTTCTTGAACTCCTTCATGCATTCGTCTTTTCCCACATATGCACCGTCAAAGCACTTTTTATGCTTCAAATCGTAATGCCGTTTCACGTTATAGTGTTTCAAATCAGCAACACTTTCTCTGCATATCAAACACATCGCTTTTTGGTCATGTTCGCATTGGCAAAAGAAGTACTCATGCTCCCAGGCAGTGTCAAACGCTCTCTTTCCGGTATAATCAAAACAACATTTTTTTTCGATATACGCCATAGTCCTGAGATTCACAAATTCAATGTTAGCTGTGTTAAAGATGACTTGTTATTGAGCGATGTTTCATCCTGGTTTCTGGGAATCGACCGTTAGCTTCTGTTATGTTAACAGTAGCGCCACCTAGTGAACATCACTGCAAAGGTTGAAGGTTGTTGCTATTAAATGTGTACGAAGTTTACTCTGGCGAATTGACATTAAGTGAGAAAAAAAATTAATGCTTCATAATATTTCAAATTTGTGTAAGCTCTATGGCTGTTTTGTAAAGTTGAAACAGTTGGCATAATTGTATTGAAAACCATCAGGAAACACGTTATTTAGCGCTCATAGAACAACTGGAATTTTTTTATTGAAAAAAGTTATATTGCTGGCACGGTCACACGGGCCAGTTGAAAGCGGGCCGCAGGCCAAATGTGGTCCGCGAGCCAGAATTTGCAGACCGCTGGTTTAAGTTGAGTTTGCATGCAAGCAGCATAGCCATACTTATACTTCCAGCTACTTGGACTTGGTGCAGCGACTTGAATTTGGTGTAGATCATTTACAAAAAAACGCGGTATATCAAATAGAATAAGTATTACTACTGCATATTATACACAAACGTATTGTAGACATATATTAGAAAACAGGTTTTGTTAACTATTAGACAGAGGGAGTATTTTAGAATAAGTTAGTTTCGGACTCTGTCAGGGAAGTCAGCGAGCGTTAATTGGGTTGTATACCATTCGAAAATTGAGATAGCACAGTGAATAGTCAGTAACATTGGAATATTGGTTAGAATAAGTATTACTATTATACATATATTGTTCACAAACTTCTTGTAGACATATATTAAGAAACCGTTTTTGTTAACAGAGGTAGTATTTTTTCCCGGATTCAAACTCAACGAGTGATAAAAGGGAGTTGGTCGTGAATTCAACTCGTGCATCAAACTATCGTTTACATTGGCTAATATATGTATAAGATAAAGTTATATATTTACTTAAATTACATACATAAGGTAATATCTGACATAGTGGTAGTAAACGTTTTCGGTAAAAAGGAATTAACAGCAGGATTTTAGCGTAAATTAGTACACATGGATTTCGTTGTTTTGTTATACAGTGTTCTCCGTATTCGCTAGGTGGCAGGTTTTTTTTTGTCATGCGAGCTTAATAGAAGACATAGTTAGCAAGTATATTAGCCTAGTGTTCTTTTGATCACAAAAACAGCCTTATTCAAGGCTAACATAGCAAACTAATTAAAACTAATTTGTATGATGGCGCCGTGCAAACGGCAGTTAAAGGCCACAAGGCACTTAATTTGTGGCAGTTGCAGTAACTGGGTGGACTTCGTCAAGTCTGGGTGCGAGAAGTCCTGGGCTGAGGTCCAGACAGATAGTTTTAGTTTTGAGTGTAGGGGATGTACGAAGATGAAGGAACTAGAGGTGGAGTTGGAAGAGCTGAGGCTGCTCGTTGTGGCAATGGTGGGAAGGGAACAGGGGGGTTGTGCCAGTAGTTCCAGTGGGGGAACAGTAGACGATAAAGTGGGGAAAGACACAAGAGATGCTAGTGAGATCTCACCTCAGCCTAGGAGGAAGCTGAGAGGAGGAAAGGTGACAGGTCGTAGGGAGACAGGACGTAAGGAGACGGGAAAGAAAGGAATGGGAAGGAAAGGAACGGGAGGGAAGACAACCGGATTGAAGGAGAGGGGAGTAGGGGAGACAGGAGGGAAGGAGAAGGGAGTGGGGGATACGGGAGGGAAAACAACCGGAGTGAAGGAGAGGGGAGTGGAAGAGAAATGTGCAAAGGAGTGGGAAGTGGGGGAGACTGGAGGGAAGGGGTCAGGACAGAATGTGATGGAAGGGATCGAACGGAAGAGTTAATCTGCAGCAGTGATAGAGGGGGTTAGGAAGAGAGCGAGGGTATTTGTGGGGGATTCGATAGTTAGGAAGACCGACAGAGTCTTAAACAAGGGAGATGATGTGGTGGTATGCTTGCCTGGAGCCAAAATAGAGGCGATAACTGAGAGGGTAAAAAACATCGTAGGTTCGGGTAAGGGTGGATCTGTTTTAGTACACGTAAGGACAAATAACGTAGAGAGGGAGGGTACAACTGCCATAGTTAGGAAATATAGGCAGTTGGTCAGAACACTAAAACAGACATGGGTTGAGCAGATAATACTGTCAGGGATTTTACCTGTAATGGGCAGGAGGGGTCACAAATATCGAAATTGTCGTGGGATGGCAATTAACAGAAGCTATGTAGGGAAGAGGAAGTTGGATTTGTGGATTTATGGGGAAGTTTTGTTGGGAGGGCTGATATGTACATGAAGGATGGGCTTCATCTAAGTGGAAAGGGGGTGGCAGTATTCGCGGACAAACTTTCAGCAGCAGTAGATAGTAACATGGGTACAATGACAAATATTTTTGGAAGTAAACATTGTTTAAACTAGAAGTGCAGGGGGGGTTACCTAGAGGTGTCTCAAGCAGAACAAGAGGCCACTAGCACAGATAAACCAATATTAAATCATCGGAAAAACATCTCTGAAAAAGGTTATAGATGCGTATGTTTAAATGCAAGGAGCATAGTAAATAAGAAAAACGAATTAAACATTATGGTAGAAGATACTGACCCTCACATAATTGGTATAACTGAATCATGGGCCAACATAGATATAACAGATGCTGAATTAGGACTGACAGGATACGTAATGTTTAGGAAAGATCGAATAGGAAGAAGGGGCGGAGGAGTTATTTTATATGTTAAAGAATCTATTCAGGCTTATGAAATAAAACTATAAAGGGAAGCAGATTGCGATGAAGCTGTTTGGTGCAAAATTGTTTCAGGAAATTCAAAATTAACTACTGGATTAGTTTACCGAAGTCCAAACATAAACAAAGAGGACAACACAAAAATAAAAAACTCTATAAAGGAAGTTAGTAAAGGGAATGTATCATAATGGGAGATTTTAACCATGGACACATACAAAGCAATTCTCTAGAGAGCACAGGGATTGTGGACCAACAATTTCTATTTTTAATCCAGGATAGCTTTCTTACTCAGCACGTGCTAGAACCAACCAGGGGAGAAAATGTATTAGATATAGTTTTGTCATCACAAAAAGAATTAGTGGACAATGTAAAAATATTTGAACCATTGGGTAACAGTGACCATAATCAAATACATTTTTACATCAATGTAAAATCAGAAAGTAAAAATAAGAAAACGTACAAGAGAAACTTCCACAAAGGTAACTACAAAGATATGAGAAAATACTATGCAAAGCTAGATTTGAATAACATGCTGATGAATAAGACCGCAACTGAATGTTGGAATATTCTAAAATATGAAATTGAGAGTATCATCGATAAATTTGTTCCCTTCCAAAAACAAGGAAAACGTTGTAGAAAGAAACACTTGTCAAAAGAGGCTATTAGAAAAATAGAGTTAAACAAACTATGTGGAGGGTTTATAGGCATACTAGAAAGGAAGAAGACTATGCAAAATACAAGGAGGCACTTAATGCAGCTACAACTGAAATCAGACAATCTAAAAGAAGCTATGAGCAAAAACTGGCATGTAACATAAAAAATGACAGCAAGAGTTTTTATGCATATGTCAGGAGTAAACAAAATGTACAAGACAAGGTTGGACCTCTAGAAGACTGTGCTGGAAATATAATATCACAGGGGTTTTTAATGGCGGAAGACCTAAATGGTTACTTCAGTTCAGTGTTTACCAAAGAAGATATTAGTTCATTACCAGTTGCTGATGCTAAATTTCAGGAGGCTAAATCTGACTATTTAGGTCTGTTAGTTGTAACTCCAGAATTGGTAGCTAAGAAAATAAAGGCAATGAAGGATAACAAATCACCGGCAGTGGATGGGATTCCTCCAAAATTACTAATGGAAACAGTAGAACAAATCAAGAGTATTCAACTTGTCATTAAAAGAGGGAGTTCTTCCGTTTGAATGGAAAGAAGCAAACATCATACCATTATTTAAAAAGGGTTCGAGAAATAAGTCAGAGAATTACAGACCAGTGAGTTTAACGTCAGTGATTTGTAAATTATTAGAAAGGTTAATTAAAGACCATATGGTGGACTTCCTCGTTAAGCATAAATTATTAAATTCATCACAACATGGATTCCTTAAAGCGAGGTCATGCTTAACAAATATGTTATGTTTTTTGGAAGAAATCACTAAGTGGATAGATGTGGGATCGCAAGTAGATATTATCTACTTAGATTTTCAGAAAACTTTTGACAAAGTGCCACATCAAAGATTACTACTTAAATTAAAAGCCCATGGTATCGGGGATAGCATAACTGACTGGATAGAACAATGGCTGACTGACAGAAGACAACGAGTTGTGGTAGATGGAGAAGTTTCAAATTGAAAATCGGTTTTGAGTGAGGTACCTCAAGGATCAGTGTTAGGACCTATATTATTCTTAATATATATCAATGACTTGGACGACAGTATAACAAGTAACGTACTGAAATTTGCGGATTACACAAAACTGTTTAGAAAGGTTAATACTGATGGTGATAAATAACATTTACAAAACGATCTAGACAGATTAGTGAAATGGTCTGAGAAATGGCAGATGTTGTTCAATTTTGGGAAATGTAAATGTCTACTTACAGGACATGGGAACTTGAATGTAAACTATAAAATGGGAGATACTGTTCTGGGTGCTACTGTAAAAGAAAAGGACTTAGGAGTTACAATAAGCGCTGATATGAAAGTTTCAGAGCAGTGTGGTATTGCAGCTTCAAAGGGTAATCAAATTCTTGGATTGATTAGAAGAAACATAACATATAAGGGAAAAAAGTTAATTATACCTCTATATAAAGCAATAGTTAGACCTCATTTAGAATACTGTATACAAACATGGAGACCATATCGTAAGAAGGATATAGATACGCTTGAACGCATACAAAGGAGAGCAACTAAAATGATTCCAGAACTGAGAGACTTTAGTTATGAAGAACGCTTGAAAGAATGTGGTTTAACAACTCTAGAGACAAGGAGGTTAAGAGGAGATCAGATTGAAGTTTTTAAGATATTGAATGGGTATGAAAATATTGATAGAAATATGTTTTTCTCACTCAAGAAGGATAGCAGAACTAGAGGACATGAGGTAAAAATAGTAAAGGATCAATGTAGATTGGACATCAGGAAGCACTCTTTCTCACAGAGGACAATAAATGAATGGAACAAATTGTCTACAGATTGTGTAACTGCTAGCAGCGTGAATATGTTTAAAAACAAGGTTGACACATATCTCAGGAGGGCGGGTTATAAGTAAATGAACATTGCTGGACTCTCGATTAGCCAATGGCTTCCTTGTCCACCTGCCATCTCGGCCTTTGGCTTGGATGGCAAATCTTGTTAAATCTTGTTAAATCCTATTGGTAATTAGAGGAGCAGGTGTTCACAACTACATTTTCATTTGGCAAGCGAATATTGGCAGACTAACGCACCCGTTATGTAGGGTTATCTAAGAGTATGGCATGGCAAGTAAGTTCCTACATTTTCTGACAGTTTGGCTTTCAAACTGGAAATGTCTTCATGAGAGACCACTAGATGACAGCACAGTCAGAAGGTCAGCTGCTGGGGCGAGAGTATGATAAGGCTAAATTTTTTTATGTTCTACTGGAAACAGAGTAGAAAGAAATTTGAAAGCCATAGAAACATCAATACCACCACAAGGTCACCCGTTGTATAGACCACTGTTGTCCTTACAACTCAGAATTAAGTTGATTTTAATGAACTTGTGTACTTTATGTAGATGTCTATATTCTGGTATTCAGGATTTCACAAAGGTAAACATGAAGGCATCTTAACCAACTGAATACGATACTGTTTAATTAATTTAATTAATATTCCGCATGAAAACATGCCTTATTAAAAACTTTCATAATAGTTACCATGGCGTTATATTTATTTTATTTTTAATTTACATCTTGTTCTTATAAAGAATATAATACGAAGCATGTCAAGATAATTAATTGGATCTTTCAGAGTTTTAATGAATTGTGTTACCAGTATAACAGAAATTATATTAAAATATAACAGTAATAAATAATAATAAAATAAATCAACAGTGGCATAGTCGTACCGTACACAACTCCACTTGCCAACCCCGGTATGCCAGGAATGATGCTGATGTTGTCCTTGATAAAGTGACCTTCACACAAGTCAGTACCATTTGCATTTACGCAGTAGCGATGCCAGATGTCCCCAGTTGTTGCATTTTTTGAGCACCAAACAGTGATGTTGTCATATGTGCTTGTACCTGGATATTCTAACAGCTTCTCACCTAACATACACAACCTGAAACCAACAAACAAGTTCTTCATTAAGCATGTAAACTGCAGGTGAATACTCCCTCCTCAATTTTTTCCAATTTGATTTTTTTACTCGATTTTTTCACTCATCTCATTCCAGTCTCATTTCACGAAAAATTCTAGGCCAATCTACAATGATATGCTAGCTGTTGCTTAGTTTTGTGAAATAATTGGACAACCTATTTAAATATTTCTGATTGGGTCTGGTAAAAATGACAAAAGTGGTCAGGCTGTATATATTATGGCATAAAGCTATTAACATTTTCGCAAGTTGCCTCATCTAAAAATCAAAGAAAACTTGATTTTAACAAAAGTATGCACTGTTTTGTTAAACTGACTGCCCATAATACTTATCCTGTTATCCGTCTGTATTTGTTCTGTTCTTTTTCTGATAGCAAGTTGAAAAATGTGATTAAGTGCTTGTTTGTTGTCCTTTTTAAAGACTGCAAAGTGTGACATGCACCAGAGGATCATGAAGATGCACCAGAGGATCATGAAGATGCACCAGAGGATCATGAAGATGTACAAGAGGATCACGAAGATATATCAGAGAATCATGATGATGCACCAGAGGATCGTGACGATGCACCAGAGGATCATAAAGATGCACCAGAAGATGGTGAAGATGCACCAAAGTATCATGAAGATGCACTAGAGGATCATGAAGACGCACTAGAGGATTGTAAAAATCCACAACAGGATCATGAAGATGCACTAGAGGATTGTGAAGATGCACTAGAAGATCATGAAAATGCACTAGAGGATCGTGAAGATGCACCTACCATATACTTTTCCTTTCTGTATTGATGAGGAATGATCCTATGATGATACTACAGATAGCTGTGATGACACTCAACAATGAAATAGGGGCGAACATCTGAACAAACTTGACACCAATAGCAACGATGAGGCCAAGGATTATCACTGTGGCAGTGCCAAAAACACGAAAGTTGTTCCATGGATTGTCATGTATGTTTCCAAAGAGTGCGAGCTGTGGGACCAAGTATTGCTGAAACCAGAAGAAGCGGTGACAATAGTCAGCATTTATTCAAAGTCGGTCACGTTTAAAACTATCTTCTTTTATTTAGGCATTTACATACCTTAGGATTATACATGCAAATGAATTATGCATGCATTATTGTATAATTGTTGTTATTATTATTCTGAATGTTTCTAACCACATATGATTAGGTACAAATAAATGTAGAAGTCTCACACCTGTGCACTATTAACTTACATTACTTAGATTAATGACAGTCACCCAGTTGATGACTACTCTAATTGAAAAGTATTCCAAACACCACATTCTTGGGCTAATGAAAAGTTTTTGTTAGTTTGTGTGCATGCAAAATGGGCAATTTATGTAATAACTAATCATCTAGGTGTATAACTTAGTATCAGTCAAAGTTTTCCTAACGTGCATCACACACCAGGCCAGTTTCCTTGGTGTATGTGTTTGTTTTTAGAGGTGGCTGAGGTGATCAGGTGATCAGTTGAGGTGATCAGTTGTTTTTAGAGATAAATAAAGAAGGATCGCCTTGGAAGGATGTGTACTCACTAGCAATATTTCTATAGCTCCAAGTACATATAAATCAACCGCAAATGTGTTGGCGAGGTAAAAACAGATGCCGACTGCGCCGCCACTCTCTGGGCCCATATTCCTTGATATCATGAAATAGGATCCGCCAGCTGAGAAACAATAGATGCAGTCTTAGTTCACCACTGATACTGAAAATACTTTTGGTAATTAATCATGAAATCACTACTATGAAATGCACAACATGTATGCTGCTTTATTATTGTCCTACCTATTTAACATATTATCAGTGTGTGATAATATCCATGAGTAGAACAGTTACATCGAGGTTGGAACAAAATGATGCTACAATATATACATACAGCTGTTAATTATATATTTTAAATTTGTATAATTTCCACGTCCTTATAAACTAGTATTTGCACTACAGAATTCTATTAACAATTATGACAAAGTAACTTAACCAGAATTTCATTCCATACAGCGTACATCGTAAATTTGAAGTGACAATCACATGGTTTTGTTGCATGATTAGTTGAATCAAATAGTTGTATGGGTCTTATTCTAATTATAAAGATTTCTCAAAGGCAAAGTACTTCTGTACTGTCGTGATGACCGCTTACCTTGCACCTTTCCGTTTGTTGCAATAGCACTCATTGAAATAGCAGTTAAAAAAGTCTGTGAAAGAAAACAAGAATACGTTCATCACCAAACAACAGCGAGAAGATACAGTAATCCTCTGAGAATATTTCATCAAATCTCTTTACAGGGTTTTCCACAATGGGCCATGACGAGCCACTGCAAAAAACTTAATCCTACCTACCCACGTAAAATGTCCATGCATCCAGAATGTGGAATGTGTCTTATAAGGCACCCTGAATTTTAATTGGACATCAACACCATAAAAAGAGTGCTAATTTATTAGCAACTAGCCCAGTTGCCAGACATTGCACAGGAGAAAAGGCAAAAGCTTATGGTTCCCTGCACTACCCAGTCTAGCCTCAGTGGTGCAAAGTCAATGGCAATGAAATCTTCATGTCTCAAAAATTACGTACACCTGACGGTTTCACAAAGCTTTTAAGTAGACGTTTCATTTAGAACACAGAACACTAACAATGGTAGACTGGTATTGTTCTGAGTTAAGTAGTCTATGTCAAATGTCTACATATGTAATATTCCCACCCCCGGTAAATTCTGAATATTTTTAATGTACGAACCATCATCATGCGCCCCCTGGGCATGCCTATAACATTTCAGCCCTATACATGCGAATTAGTTGGAGATACGAGGGAACAGACAGAAAGACAGAGTGACATATTTCTTTATTACATAGATAATTATGGTGGGGGTCGGTCACAGAGGGTGACCTAGTGGCGGAGTGACCCCCACCGATACCATGTGAATTGTATATAAGTCAGTAGTGGTAGAGATAGTACTGGTAGTGGGTAGCTGATAGGCATGATTTACTAATTATGTGCAAACACCTTTTGGGGGCCGGCATGCTTGCTGAGATTATTGGATGTATCTTATTTTGATGGTGTATGCTTGCCTAATTTCATGCTCCTTAATTAATAAATCTAAATGTCATTCTTTGGCCTATTTCAATCTACGCTGGACTTGTGTTGTTATTTTGCATAAAGTTAGATACATACCACACAAACATTTCTCACCACGAGCAATGGGATGAAATTTAACACCACTGTAATATAAAATTAAGGTGAATAACAAACAAGTTAACAAACACAGCTTCACATGTATAGGGCTGAAATTTTGCAGCGTGGCCAGGGGCCCATGTACATGATTTTTGTGGCACAAAGATGCCGTTGGCATTGCACTAACAAAACTGGGTAGTGCAAGGACTCATAAGCTCTTGCTTTTTTACCTATGCAATGCCCGGAAACTGTGCTAGTGAACACATAAGGAACATCCGGATATATGGTCCCAACATCTTCCTTATAGTGAGAGCCCACTGTATGTTAGTTATTATATTGAAGACCATAAACACAGTATTTACAACAAACACCACATGTCATTCAAGCCACAGCCACATAGATATGAATGCACTCACCGTAAGGCAGCATATAACAACCATGAGTAGCGCCTGCAGTAATCCAAGGCAGCCAACCATCCAGGCTAATCGCACAAACAGCAACACCCCAAAAATATGCTGGATAGTGGGTAGATAGACACCAAGGATGAGTCCAAGCTTCGCTTTCTGTCATACAAAGGAAAAGGGCATAAATCTAAAAGGAAAATATCTAAGTATGCAGAACATTTGTTTGCATACACACCGTAAGTCCTACATGTAACCTATTTTGAGTTACCTCTCGTATCACCACGATGTACTTTCATGATCCACTAGGTGGAGCCCCGTGCACCACATCAATATTGAATTGTGGGTAACTCAACATTTTAACCTGTGAAATTTATATGATATGTTGATTATCGTAGCTGACCAAAATGGTATGTTAATCAAAATGTTCCTGAACACAGCTTCATAGAGATGAACATAGTTAATTAATGAAACAAGATCACAAAATCTTACTTTTTTTAGTACCAACTTTTCGTTAATGCCCGTAACGCTGTCGATATAGTTTGACACATACGGTTTGCCATCGTGCTGTCAACAAAATCACAAATTAAACTGTCTGATGTTCAGAGTATTACAACTAGTCAGATGTATGCCATGGACTACAAAACTAATAAGAATAACATTCCAATTGAAAAAAAATATTTCAACTGAGTTTTCAATGATTGCTGTATAATTATGTTTTCTTGTAGAGCATGACATGACAGTGAACATTTCAAGCAATTGCAAAAAAAGCAGACTAAATTCCAGAAGGTTCCCAGTTTCAATAATTTTTTAGGTGAAATACGTGACATGATAATTTGCCTAACTTTTTTCAGGATTTTGGCTTACATTCCTCTTGTGCAGCAGCTTCAATGCAAACAACATTTGGCATATTTAATTTCCTTCATTTTGGTGCATGGATCACCTCTGTAACCTTAGTATTTTTTGGGATATGGTGTCTGAAGCAAGTTAAGCTGGGCTGCAAGCAAACACCGGTCCGCCTGTACTTTTGCAGTCAGACCAGTTGCATCTGTCAGGTTTATGAGCCGATATGGCTGGTGGCTTTTACAACCCTATCGTAATTTTGACAATTTTAGACCACTTTTTGGTATTTTCATCCACAAAAAAATTGTCAGCAAATCTCTTCCATAAATCTGATAGCGACTGTACGGCTCCTTTGATGACTGCATCAGCGATGTTTTTGTTCAAGCTTTTTTATCAAGGCTGGTAGAATATAGGCCAGGCTGTTCGATTTAGAAACTTAACAGCCCGATCGGGTTGGACAAATATGTTAGTTTTCACCCCCTGAAGCTAAGGTAGCATATGGACGAAAATGAGACTTTCAGTCAGACATAAATGTTTTTTCTGTAGATATATAATAAGATATGCTCACCTTGTACAGGAAAAAAGTGTCCGAGTCCTTGTACTGCTGATCTGCTGAACCTCAAGAAACAGTTTGGTTTACTCACACACTGCAACCTTGACACGTCAGTCACTCATGCACAAATGCCTTGTTTCTGTACAGTTTTATGACAATTGCTACTTGAGTCACTTACCATTATAATAAATTGATGTGTTCTGTATAGAATGATAATAGAAAATTCTACATCCCTGTAAAGGTAATGACAATGAATAATTGAACTGTCATACTGATCCATAATTACGGCATCGTTAATTTTCATTATGTGTACAGCGAAACATTGATGCACATTCCTCAGAGGATTATGGGCTAACAAGTCACTTCTATAAGTTTATAATGAAGGACATTTAAAAGTTTTTCAACCATACAAACTGAAGCCATGATTTAAATTTGTGCTTTGCATGTTTATTCATAAAATGTCAATTTAGAAAATGTCAATTTATAAAATGTTAATTTTAAAATGTAAATTCATAAAATGTCAATTTATATAATGTTAACCACAAAATTTTTATTTATACAATGTTAATTACAAAAAATTAATGTTAATTTATTAAATGTTAATAGATATTAAAATGCTCATTTTGAAAATGTTAATTTATAAGATGTTATTTTTTTAAATGCTTACTCATACAAATTCATGAAATGCAACATGGAGATATAACAGTATGCAAACAATTACGCATGCCTAAATTAATTAAGATGTTTAGTTAAAATTCCAAATTAGAGACTTTGCTAGAAGAAATCTGCAAACCGATCTGTAATTGTGGAGTAGAGTTTTTGCACCAACCTTGTTCACCACCCCTGTTTTGATCTGGAAAATAATCATATTTATGAACATTTTCTTGAAAATCTCAAACCATTGTATGATCAATGTAAAACACAACTACATTCCACTGCTAACACAGATTTTTGAGGCATCAAAGTTAATCTTTTTTACGTAACCAATACATTGTACTATTTGTTTGCACTGTATTAATGTTTTCCATTGAACAAAACTTTTCTGGAAAATGGCATTAATAGTCATGAAATAGCTATTTTTTCATCAAATGTAAATCTACAACACCCATCTTTTATTTAGTAAAACAAATTAATGTCTGCTAAGTTTTGACAACTCTGAAGATTCTCCAATCATGTACTTAGAAAACATATCTGAAGCTGATTATATATGTGTGTGTTTAAATGCAAGGAGCATAGTAAATAAGAAAAACTAATTAAACATTATGTTAGAAGATACTGACCATCACATAACTGGCATAACTGAATCATGGGTCAACACAGACATAACAGATGCTGAATTAGGACTGACAGGATACGTAATGTTTAGGAAAGATCGAATAGGAAGAAGGGAGGGGGTGTATTTTATATGTTAAAGAATCTATTCAGGTTTATGAAATAAAATTAGAAAGGGAAGCAGATTGCAGTGAAGCTGTTTGGTGCAAAATAGTTTAATCTACTTAGATTTTCAGAAAACTTTTGACAAAGTGCCACATCAAAGATTACTACTTAAATTAAAAGCCCATAGTATCAGGGATGGCATAATTGACTGGAATGAACAATGGCCGACTGACAGTAGACAGCGTGTTGAAGTTGATGAAGAGGTTTCAAACTGGAAATCAGTTTTAGATGGGGTACCACAAGGATCAGTATTAGGGCCTTTATTATTCTTAATATATATATATATCAATAACATGGACGACAATATAGCAAGCAACGTACTGAAATTTGCGGATGACACAAGTGTTTAGAAAGGTTAACACTGATGGTGATAAACAACATTTACCAAAGGATCTAGACAAATTAGTTAAATGGTCTGATAAATGGCAGATGTTATTAAATTTGGGGAAATGAAATGCCTACATACAGGACAAGAGAACTAAACTATTATATAAACTATAATATAGGAAATACTGTTCTAGGTACTACTGTAAAAGAAAAGGACTTAGCCTTAGCCTTAGGGATGACAATAAATGCTGATATGAAAGTTTCAGAACAGTGTGGTATTGCAGCTTCAGAGTAATCAAATTGTTGGGTTGATTAGGAGAAATATAACATACAAGGAAAAAAGCTTATTATACTTCTGTATAAAGCAACAGTTAGACCCATTTAGAATATTGTATACAAGTGTGGATACCATATCATAAAAAGATTGTTTATAGACTAGAACATTTATACTGACATGCAATTGCAAGGAAAACATTAAACTTCTAACTTACTAACTGTCTCCGCTGCCAGCGTCATACCCACCATTGTGACTTCGTTTCGCGCCTTGTGCGTTGTCTGCATCTATAGCTGCATCAACAGTGACGGTAGACACTTTAAATTCTGGCATCGTTGATGATTTCAACTAGATTTTCGACATGTTGCCTTGTTGGGAAGAAGCGTCGTTACACGTCGAGCGTGCAGAGTGGTGTAGGTTTCTTCCCTGTCGTCACGTCACGTCCGGTGCAGGCTGATTTAATGTACATCATGACTAGAATGTCTTAGCAATATCTGAAAATCAAATATATGATAACAAGGTATATCAGTAAAGCAGGTACCTGTCCTTGGCAACCAGAACTTTGATGCCGGAAGGGAAAGGCGTCCGCCTCGTTCTGAGCACAGGGAACTTCACAAAAGATAGCATAGATTATCCAGACTCCGTTGGAGGGCGGTACCATCTGTCAACTTAAGACGACATATAATAATACCGTTGTCGCACAAATCAGAAGAACGTCTTACGCATGGGGTCGATATTCGAAACAACTACCAGTTATTTCATCTATCGAGCGCAGACGAGTTGTTAGAAAAGTTGTTTTAAGTTAATTATTTATTAATATCGAATTACGGAAATATTTTTTTCTCAAAGCGAGGCTAGCGCCGGAAATTGCCTCAAGTCAACTGATTTACCAGATTTAGCCTATGGGCACGGACCACTTTTCCCATAGACGACCATTATAACGTTCTTGCGCCTACATTAAAAATGTATCCTACAATTTTTTTATTTCATAGCACATGACAGACCCACTAAGACACCTGATGAGTGAAATTCGTGAAAATTAAACCTCCTTTTCGCACAAATTGCTTCAACGCATGTCACCCCTGTATTTCTGCCATGAAATTCCCCGGTTTCCAAAATATGAGTACATCCTGCCTAATGGCCACTGTGTCCTTACGCAACAAGCATACAAACTGACAAATGGCATCATTTCAAAAACATCACTTACACTCACTTATTCACACAATTTCTGCTCTCACTAATACAACCAAACTGCACAATTAATTTTTTCCTAGGGACTCTTTATCTCTCTTTTATGTAATGGCGGATGGATTCTGACTGTAGTCCGTGCCCATATCGCCAAATGGTAGGGATTCTTTGCAGAAGGTTTCGTGCACTCTGTGACATAACGAATTTTTGTAGCTGCATGATGCAGAAGGTTTCATGTATCTGTGCTTAACTGACATTGTGTGGTGTATAATTGTTGCTCTGTGAACTTCATCAATTCTGGATAAGGAACTAGTGCATAATTAACTCTACAAACCCATTGCAAGCCATTTTGGTGAGAGACGGCATAAGTCACATAAAAAATGTAGGTGTGCATGAAACCTGCGTGATGCAGAAGGCTTCATGCACCTGTGCTTAACTTACATTGTGTGATGATTAATTGTTGCTCTATGAACTTTATCCATTCTGGAGGAAGGAACTAGTGCATAATTAACTCTGCGAGATACGCATCTTTGGTTGTGCTGTCTGCAATTACTCGGAGTAGTTTGGACAGCCTCAAGAGCTCCAAGCTATACAATATGAACCATAGAGTGCAGCAGTAGACCTACGTGGGCAAGATTTGGTTCTCAATTCCAGAGGTATGATTTTGCATGAACACTGTCATGTGAACTAATTTTGGGGAGAGCGTTTTTTAGCTCAGAAGAAAGGACAAAATGTTGGACTCACTTTACTAATTTCTTTTTTATTAAAGTTATATGCAAAAATAGGCTGCATGCATACCTAAGTTTGATTCAGCAGGCAAATACCATGCAATTTATTTTCAAATGACTAAATATTGTATCTTGAGTCTTCAATAAGGCATTCTAAAAAAATCTGCTTATCTTGGCTTTGGACATTTGTAGGTACAGCTTCGCTAGCAGTGCTAGTGTTTTGGCAGATTTGTTTGTTGCAACTACATTTTTTCTCTCTTCCAATTCAGTGATTTTTTTCTGTTTTACCCATCTTGTCCCTTGTCCCTCAACATCAGTCTTAAAAATGTGTACCTGAAATCGCATGGACAGGTCACACTCAGCACTACCATCACAATTCTTACAGAGGATTTCATTCCGGAACTTTGGCGAGAATACAATCGAGCCAACTCCACTACTTTATTCTATTCTTGAAGTAATGAACTTGTAATACTTGTGCTAGATGTGATGGCAAGCTATACTTTGATAGTTTTTCAACAGTAAAATATTTGTCCTGATTTTGCATTGCATTCTTAGTATAATTATACTCATCTGTTAAAAAATTTATATAAACAGGTCATCGATAGTTTCCTCAATCTGCTGAGGGACAACCAGAATCGTGACAATGATGATCATGTCATTGTCATGCCTGCAACAACAACTGTACAGTGAGAAAGAGGCTGCTATGATATGAACTTGTATTCCTCTGTTAGTTATGACTTTCTTAATTAACTCTCTTCCATTTCACCGGTTAATTAGTTTGAGATTTCTTCTTTTTCTTCTTCTTCAGCATCACTCCTTTTATATTAGAAATACACTTCTGCTCAGTGAATACAACCTTAATACTTTCTTTCATTCCCTCTGATGCCTAGACAAGAAGTATGAAAGGCAGGATGTAGCAGAAAAAACTGAGTACAAGGCAGTGGGTACTGTGGTTCAATCCCTAAGATGGGGCTGGTTGGCTGGCACTAGTGTAGTTTTAGTTTCTAAAGTGCTATCGTGCTAAAGGCTGCTTTGCTTGTCCTTTATGATATGATGCCTTTGTATAAACGAGGGTGCAATCGCACAGAAATTTGAAAAAAGAAGAATCATAAATGTGTCAACCTGAGAAAGTGAAACGTATGTCATTGAATTGCCCCTAATGTTTATTCTGTCACAGTTTCTGCTTGCTAAGGAAACGTGTCCTGAAGAATGAATTTCCCAAATGTAATCATGATGTGAATGACATTATCCCTCAACCTGAAAGCTTTGTAACTATTTTGTTGTTGTTGTTGGGCTTTCTTTCTGCAATTATGAAGTATTATGAAACTCTCTGAAGTAATTTGGATATTTTGTGACCTCTTGTAGGCAACGTTGACAGTGTTGAAGTGGGTATTTGCATCCATCAATGTGAATGGAAATCACTGGGTCCTTCTTGTTTTCGACATAGTCAACAAGGCTGTGTCTGTTTTGAACTCCGTGCCTAAAGCAACAACAAAGAGGAGATGCATAAAGCATTGGCAGTAAGTTTATGTTATATACTTGCTCATGCCTTAATTACTAATAAAGAAATGAAGTACATTGATTGCTTGTGTCATACTTATTGTCTTTCCTATAATTTATGGTTTGTCATTGCAATAAGTGAGCCTAAGAAACTGCAGAATATATTACATTATCTTGATTTGTGTTATTGCTGTTGTGTTTGCATCATACACAAGTAATAAGCCATTTGCGGGGGGATTTTTTTAAGCCATTCATTGCACTACTACAGGAACTTCTATAATGCAAGAAACAAGTTACTTCAGCAGCCTCAAATTGCACAGAGATAAGGACACCTGGTTTCTACAAGAGAAGGACACCTGGTCTCTACAAGAGAAGGACACCTGGTCTCTACAAGAGAAGGTCTCTACAAGCCAGAAAGATTTCAATTCATGTGGAGTCTTTGTGCTTATGGTAAGTTTGTTTCTGTGTGATGCAACGCAAAGTGTATGTTGACGGATGGAGTTAACAATACTTTAATTAAATCAATTGGTGGATTTCTTGGCTGTTATTCCATGAAGGAGCATGTATATAATGAACATAATAGTTTTTCTTCATGTGAAGAAAATGAACTTTGTATATTCATTGCAATTTAAATTTGTGTGAGTTTTTTTAGTCATGTTGCATATATATATGACATGATATGTATAATAGACAAAATAAATATGTTGTTCATCTCTTTTAAGCACTGTTATAAGCTTATATGGGAACCTTGGAATAAATTTGTCAATCTGGAAAATTTTCAGTTATTCTTTTCAAGCCAGTGATAATATTAAACCATATGTACAGACAGACATGCATGAATGTAATCTGAGATAAAATGCACATCATTCAGTTGCACTATCCAAATACACTCTGTAATATAACATGGAACTTGTCCATTGTAATCAATGAAGCCTGACTATCAGATATCATTTGACCTTTTTCTCCTCTTCTCACTTCAGAATGCATTTGGAATCCTGAAAGGCACTGACCTTCAGCCTTCAGAAACTCCCACAGACTTTGGTACAGCACAGGCAGCTCATCCTCCAGAAGCTGGTCAGCAGGCCCTTCACTAGTCATGCAACTTGAATGTGATATGCCTGGCTGTCAAGCCAGGTCCAAGGAGAAAACACAATGTTGTATTTGTGGGCGATGGGTCCATTGGCAACACTGTGCCAAGCTGCAGTCAAAACCTAAGGGAGCTTTCTTTTGTACTGTGTTTTTGCACCGTATAGTGCTCATTAGGCAGCTTCGTCAGACATGTATTTGCGTCCACTGTATTGTAGATACGTCAGCAAGCAGAGAGCTGCATTAATCTACTGTACTGATCACTAAGGCATGGAAAAGCCAAACCAGTGGACATTGCGAATTATAGCATAGTGCATGTATTTCATTATCAGTTTGATGGGATAATAAAGAACTTCCTTTAGCAAGAGTGACACAGGTCCACAAAGCTGCAAATCATGAATCACAATGTTAGGAAATCAAAGAAACGTAAACATTTCCGCACAATGCAGAAGCTTTTCTGCACACCTGCCAAAATTTCAATAAATTATGGTGTCAATCAAAAATATGCCTTGCTCTGATTTAGTCAGATAGATAATATGCTAGTTTCTTCCTCCAGAATGGTCAAAGTTCTCAAATATCATGAGGTCAACATAACCCAGATATATGTACATGAAGCCTTCTGCATCACGCAGAAGGTTTCATGCACACCTACATTTATGTGTTGAATTATGCTGTCTCTCACCAAAATGCCTTGCAATGGGTTTGTACAGTTAATTATGCACTAGTTCCTTACCCCAGAATGGATAAAGTTCACAGAGCAACAATTATACATCACACAATTAAGCATAGTTACGTGAAACCTTCTGCACCACGCAGAAGGTTTCATGCACGCCTACAAAAATCCGTTACGTCAAAATCAAAGAGTGCACAAAACCTTCTGCAAAGAGTCCCCACAATCGCAAATCCGGTGTGGTGGTGTGTAGCGTATGAACAGCGTCCAACAAGCTACATTGGCTTCCTATTTTATGGCATGGCGGATCGCAAAACAGAAGAAGCCACACACCAGTAGTGAGGAATTGAAACCAGCAGCTGTAGACATGGTACGTACCGTCTGTGCCTGTGGAGGTGACGTCGCCAGGAATATCGAACAGATCCCTTTGTCGAATGATACGATTCGTGCGCGAATCTATGATATGTCGAATGACATCAAACAGCAGGTAATTGCAGCCATAAAGACCAGTGGGCAATTTAGTCTTCAGTTGGATGAGTCGACCGATGCTATAGTGACGATGCCCAACTCATGGCGTATGTTCGCTATCGAGGTCCAAACGGTATAGAAGAAGACTTCTTGTTTTGCCGGCCGTTACTCACCACCACAACTTGGCATAAAAAGAGAATGTATTTTCAAGATAGTGGATTCATCAAGGAAGAAGGGTTGACGTCGGATTAGTGCTTCATGCATTGTGATTGTGTACCAGCGATGTTAGGAGCACGTCCACATGTCACTGCTCGAGTGAAGGAAGCCTATCAACAAGTGATTATTCTTCATTGTCTCCTCCATCGGGAGAATCTTGCTTCTCAAAGATTGCTGCCCTAGTGATGCAAGAAGTCATTCAAGTTTTGAATGTCATAAAATCAAGGTCTCTGATTCGGAACATGTGCATTTACTGTACCATTCCAAAGTGAGGTGGCTGTCGCGAGGACATGTGCTTCAAGGAGAGGTGACATTGCGCGAAGAGGTTAACATCGTCTTGTTGGAGAAGAATCATCCCCTGGCCACACGATTCTCAGAGTCGAAGTGGATGCTGCAAGTGGCCTACATTGCGGATATCTTTGCCGAGATCAACAACTTGAACATTTCATTGCAAGATCATGATCAGACACTGGTTGGACGTTCAGAGAAGCTGGCAGCATCCAAGGGTAAATTGAAGCTGTGGAAGAAGACAATGGCAAAACAGAAAGACTAGTTTCACAGTCCTGAGTTTGCTTCTGGAGGATGAAGCAGTTTCATTTGTCGACATCCAAAATATCATCGTTGAGCATTTGGCGAAACTAATCGTAGGTTTTGATCATTATATCCCCACCAATGTGTCCAAATACAGCTGGGTGCTGAATCGGTTCAATGTCGACGTGGAAGATCTGCCGGAAGAAACGTCAAGCATCGATAAGCTCATCGAGATCCAAAATGACGAAACATTTCACTATGATTTAAACAAACAAAAGGAATAATTGACTGAGTGCATTCTGAGTCAAAGTGCACACGGAAACGCCGGTTCTGGGAGGTGAAACACTCAAAGTGCCCCCGCCCTTTGCTAAAGCCTACTCATGTGAAGCAGGATTTTTGGCGCTTACTGTCACGAACACAGAGTTCTGAAACCGACTGCAGCCAGAACATGACTTGCGATGTACCTTGTCTTCGACAAAACCATGCTTTGAAGAACTTGCTAGAGCAATTCAAAGCCAGGGTTCGCATTTACACAGACCCGGAACCGCCACAGAAATGTGACTTGTGATGCTGCCCTAGCTAAAGTTCTCGTTAGTTAGCTGCAATGTGTAGCTATTTTTGGTCATTGTTCAGGAAACAAGTTTAATAAATATCTGGGTCGCAGCGAAAAAGGTTACGGAGCGGTGCCATACATACTAATATCTTCTACTGTTCTCCATCAGTCAAGCAGAGACGACATCGTTCTGTTCCATATCCGACAGCTTGCAACATTGCCATCGAAAAATATATTGTTTCACTCCGTTTTTCACGTTTCGTTTGTGGAATACTTGGCACTGGATTTTATATTCAAAGTTCATTTTTGATTTGAAGAATCGTTAGCTCGTTCGTCTAAACAAATTGTGTTAATCGAAATACCTTTTGTTTACATGTTCGAGTTGAGATTTGTGTTAGTGTAATCAAAATGCCTTTTGTTTGCATGTTCGAGTTTTTGAGATTTGGGGTATGATTTATAGCAGATCGAAAATATTTGTTTTCTTCAACATGTCTTTCACGTTTTGTTTGTGGAGCCCTTGACGATGGAAATTCCTTTTGTTTATATTTTCGTCAATACAGTGCCATTTATGTTTAGTCCTTTACAATGATATGCTCAAAGACTATGCCTATCGTGACTGTATTGGTTTTGAAATTGGTTACATCTTAGATCAGTGTTGCATGTTTAGCTGTGATAATGGATTATGCAAATTGGTTAACAAGTAAAGCCAATTTGTGGTTAAGAAAAACACACGACTTTTTCAATTGACCTACGACGCTATGGATGACACTGCAAACCACAAAAATATCCTTTTCAATTTGCACTTTCAAAATTAAAAGCGAATGAATGCACGACCGGCTTGGCCAACCTAGCAGCGACTTCGTCGTGAATAATCCACCGCGTATACAAGCAATATAGTCCGCTTGGCGGCGCGACGGTGAAGGCAAATTAACGATAGTTCCGAGGCGGGCGTCGACGTTTCACGCTGGCGCGGACTTGGGAAGCGCGGTACAGAGCCGTCACACCCCGTGGTCGTCGCGTGTGCGGCAAATCATCCCCAGCTCGTCTGTTGATCAGCTGCTTGGGTCGCGATGCCGTGACGACAGAGTGGTAACTCCTTCCTGCAGGTCTGGCGTTCCGTCTTCGTTCACCGTTAACGATGCCACCGACGTGAGAAGCTTGTTGAGCGTCGTCGGTCGCGATTAATACGGCGACATTCACACAAAGGGCAGCCTTCACATCCAGTCCTGCCCGCCAGACGAGCTGTCAACTGGTCGATGCGGACGCGCGATTATATTTTATTCACGTCCGGCTCAATTACTGTCCGCCAACCGGCTTTGCGACGACGGGATTTGCACGAAAGCCAGGTGGCGGACGGGTCGTGTACGAACGCCAACGACAACTTAATTTATTACCATTAAGCAGGTAATTACCAGCGTCTCTTGGGGACGATTTTCACACGTGGACTTGCCGTGTCGGACCTTACGCGTTATTTTCGTGGACGCCGGTAAAGCGACACTGGCGGGCGGCGTGATGCAACCGGTACGGCCGCGAGACCTCGGAGAAGCCGTTTTGTCGGCGCCCACGCCTGCACACTGGCTATAATTTCATTCGACGGCGGCTTCGCCAAAATATAATCGATCGGGCGGCGCGCTGGAAGCGAACCCCGAATCGACGCGTTCCTGTATTATCGCTGGATGCGGTAGGTGCGAGGTAAGATGGCCGTTAGCAGAACGGTCGATCCGCCAGACTCGCTGGCGAACATACCGAAGATCTACCTGAACACGTCCGAGCAAGACCAGGTGTGTCTGCTCTCGTCCGTCGGCGGCCGGCTTGACACGGCGTCTTCGTGCAGCCTGCCGAACCTGAGCGGCGGCAGCGGCGAGGAACATCGCTGCAGCAGACGACACGATGACGTCAGCGAGCGGCGCACGCGCCATGCGAGCGTCGGTGGCGGGAAAGACGCGACGGGACGGCGACCGGCGGACAGCGTTTACGCCACGCCCAAGTCCGCGCGCCGGGGATGCAACCCGCGCGGCGACAACCCGTGCCGTGTGGCGGCAGACTGGCTGACGGACCAACGACGCCGGCAACACAGCGACAGCTCGTCGGACAGCGGCGGACACTTGTCGATGATGAGCATCAGTAACCTGTCCATGTGTGCTACGTCAGACTACACCCATCTGACGTCGTGGGACAAGCTGAGCGTCTTCTCGGCCTCCACCGACGCCCTCGAATGGGCGCCCGGCAAACTGCGCCGCATCTACTCGAACCCCGACAACGCCACCCTCGCCGGCAACGCCGATGCGCGCGCAACCGGAAGTGGTCGGCTCGATGGCAGCGCGCTCTCCGACTCGCACTCGTGCTCAAACCTACGTAAGCAGACGATGCTGGAAGAGATGTATGACCCGTCGCCGCGCATGCTCAGTCCGTCGGCTGCGCAACATCCGGTTCAATTGCGCGCGCACCCGGAAATCGGACTGCGTCCGACGCCGGATGAAAGCGGTCACCGAAGGGCGCTATACAGCCCTACGGAAGACGTGTTGAACAGGGACAGTAAAGTAAGAAAGTGGCTAGACGCTCTGAACACATAACATTGTTGTTTGTGTAGTTCGAAACGGAATTAAATTTACGTAGTTGTAATAAAATGTGAGAGTTCGTGAACTTGTATGTGTTTTTGGCGCTTACAGCTTCATACGCTTTCACCTTAATTTCGTACTTTCATCTAATGCAAATGCATTTTACTTTACAATACATATTTGGAATGATCCGTGTTATGAGTAATCATTTGCATTCTCCTTTTTTTAATAACAACAACTGCTAAAATTCCGTGGGAAGTAAAACTTCGATTGCATACAGCCCATTGGTGAGAGCAGAGGGTGAACTATTTGGTCCAGATTGTATAAAAAATATATCGCACCTCAAGTGAGTTATTAACCAGTGTTTCTAAGCTGAGTTGCCGAGTTGGAAGGATTGTCCAATTTAAAACGACACAAAAGAAACCGGACTGGACATCACGGATTAGACACTTCGATGCCAACTGCTTCATTTCCGTGGAGTTTTTCTTCATTAACGATAATCGAACTGAACAGTATCGTATATGTTCGCAATCACGGAGAATACTTGAAAGAAAGTGTGCAACCAAGCATGGAGAATGGAAACACACTCGTGGTGAGTAGATTAGGCTAATCCAAATGGCCGTATGTAATGATTATGTTATATTATTATGAGAATGTTATATATTATTATTATATATTATAGTATTACTAATTCCTACAGAAGGTAATAAATGAATGGAATTAAACTGTCAAATGATTGTGCTAATGCTATCAGTTAATTAAACATCTTAATCTGATAAGGACGGGCTACACATAGATGATAAAATTGTTGAACTCTCAATAAGCCAATGGCTTCATTGTCCACTTGCCATCTGGAACTTGTTAAATCAGGTTAAATGTATTTATAAGATCGGCATCCGTCTGTTTGAGCATCCAATGGGTTGCGCTTTTGTAGTCAACACTGTGTTGTGCATCAACTGGTGTGAATCGAGCCCCACTCTGGCTTGGCCGTCTCTGACGCACTTGTTGGCAGTACGCTGATAACTTGCAGGCCTTGGTTTGTCTGTTTTCCCCTTCCTTTCCTTTGTGTAGCCTTGTGTTATTATACGGACTGTGCAGATGTTATCAGGAGCTTCGGTCGTAGACGCGCCACGTCGTACTCCTCGCGTCGGTCTAATGAGCGCTGTGGACGGCATTCCTTGCAAACTAGCGACCTCAGGGGAACGATTGGTTGGAAGGACGCGACGTACTGCTGTGTTTTGAGTATGCAAGCGAACGATTTAATGCAGATAAATCAGCATTCTGCATAATAGTGGCTCCTATTTCTCTCTATCGCCATGGTAATCATTACAAAAGCATCAAAACGTCCTACAAAACGCGGTGTCGCATCATGGGATATAGTTTGGGCGACATGCCGTGACGTCACCTTACGAGATCGGCAAATGTCGATATTACGGAACGTTCCTACACTGCCACTTGTTTGTAAATGTGCCGAAGATGCAGTCGAAAACGCCTGCTACCGCGTCTGTTTAATCGAATAAAATTGCCATCCAAATCAACAAGTTCATTGGCATGTGGATAGTGAAGCAGTTAGCTCATTGACAGTGTTTCATCTATACGTGGCAGCTATCGACAATTAATTTCCGTTTTAAACACATTCACAGTTCTAGCATTTACACATTCTCAACAGGCGGTGAGTTGAATATTGGAGAACACCTCGTGAGGATGCGAGGATGTATAAACCTGGGGTTAATTAAGCGTTAACGCATGGTTAGACGGATCACTCAGGATTTCAATATAAACACGTATTTGAATTCACGCGGATAATGGGAGAATGTTCTTATGACTGTAGTAACATTCACACAACAGTTCACTTCTTCAACCACTAATAATCCGGGGAGTGAATACTTTCTTATGTCCGACCTACTTTCTTTCTGAATATACTATATATATATATATATATATATATATATATATATATATATATATATATTATATATATATATATATATATATATATATATATATATATATATATATATATATATATATATATATATATATATATATATATATATATATATATATATATATATATATATATATATATATACATATATATATATATATATACATATATATATATATATATATATATATATATATATATATATATATATATATATATATATATATATATATATTATATATATATATATATATATATATATATATATATATATATATATATATATACTAGAGTAACGTTGTAGGTCTACCTCCGGTTTAGTTTGTTTGAAGAACAATGCTATATTAATATCTTCATGTGTGTGTGTGTGTGTGTGTGTGTGTGTGTGTGTGTGTGTGCGTGCGTGCGTGCGTGCGTGCGTGCGTGCGTGCGTGCGTGCGTGCGTGCGTGCGTGCGTGCGTGCGTGCGTGCGTGCGTGCGTGCGTGCGTGCGTGCGTGCGTGCGTGCGTGCGTGCGTGCGTGCGTGCGAGCGTGCGTGTATGCTTGGGCGCGTCTGCCTGCGTGCGTGTGTGTCTGTGTGTATAAGCGTGGAAAACATGTGGACAAAATGGGAGAAGCGTGGCGACCATTCGCTGCGCCTCTGTACCAGTGTATTGCCCCAAGTATATGCTATCGAGATTGTTTGTGCGGCTGTCAGCGCCTTGCCGCGTTACATTAGCGTAATGCATTAGCGCATCTGCGGCTGATATCGGCTACAGCGTGACAGTGTTATTGGCAAAACTCGCTTGAACCTCGACATTTCTGCCGCCCGGGCTCGACGCGGTAACCAGAGCGTTTTGGCATCATAATTTTTTGTTGAACGGCGCCGCATTCCTGGCCAACCACATCACGTTTATAGAAACAACAAAGGCAAAGGTCTCCGCGGGCCGTAAGTGGCGGCTATTCCTAGTTAAATTTAAATCCCAGGAATACTTTTGTGAATATTTTTTGGTGATACGCCAATGGCTTCCTTGTCCAGTTGTTATTTGGGTGGCCTTGGACGGCAAATTTGGTTAAATAGCATAACATATTTTGTCTCCACAGAAATAACACTACAACACATTGCTGGAATGTATACGCATTGCTAAAACAAAATTAACCTTTGTTATATTGTTGCTTGGCTGAAACGTAGGCCTACAAGAAAAATCAAGATACTCTCGAATGGATTTTCGAAGAATATCTCTTCGAATGATTGGGATGATTTGATTTCTGGAGCTCACTCTTTGATTGGAGTTTTATTTATAGACCGTTTGATTTGATTTCTGGAGCTCACTCTTTGATTGGAGTTTTATTTATAGACCGTTTGATTTGATTTCTGGAGCGCACTCTTTGATTGGAGTTTTATTTATAGACCGTTTGATTTGATTTCTGGAGCTCACTCTTTGATTGGAGTTTTATTTATAGACCGTCTGATTTGATTTCTGGAACTCACTCTTTGATTGGAGTTTTATTTATAGACCGTTTGATTTGAGTTCTGGAGCTCACTCTTTGATTGGAGTTTTATTTATAGACCGTTTGATTTGATTTCTGGAGCGCACTCTTTGATTGGAGTTTTATTTATAGACCGTTTGATTTGATTTCTGGAGCTCACTCTTTGATTGGAGTTTTATTTATAGACCGTTTGATTTGATTTCTGGAACTCACTCTTTGATTGGAGTTTTATTTATAGACCGTTTGATTTGAGTTCTGGAGCTCACTCTTTGATTGGAGTTTTATTTATAGACCGTTTGTCCACAACATTGTAAGGTCGAATCACTGAATGGGTACATTGAAATCTAGCAATATGGTTCACGCCGGTAAATTTTAAAATGTGGAGGATGCTGGTATACCATATTCAGGCTTATTGTATGAATGACATTGTTGACGTAAGTAATATCTAAAAAAAGTTGTTGCCATTTTAGCGGAAGTTCCGATGGATGGGCAAGAAGCCCCCCTCTGGGCGTTTGCAATATTATAATTTATTCATTTGCATATTTATATATATATATATATATATATATATATATATATATATATATATATATATATATATATATATATATATATATATATATATTAATAGAGACGATTATATCGTCACAATATATCAAGGATGCTTAGTTTGTTGTTATGTCGAAGTATATAAGGTTTAATTGAGACGGCGATATGATAACACTAGCAGCCCCAATATAAGGGGTTTCATCAAAACCTTCCACTCTTCTCTACATATTCAACAGGATAGATAAGTTATTAACAGTCTGGACTGCTGCTGGTGCTTTACAAATGGCCCCCAAAAAGACATTTGAAACCTAGTGAAATGTAACGTGCCTCCGGGAATAACTGCAGGCGCTGTCGTGTTGTGAACCGCTTTGCATTGCACTATTTGTCACCCTAACTACTTGACGCTTTCTCGCGTCAACCAGTAACTCGTGTTCCTTAGCGACCCCATCAAATATTCGCGCTCGCCGATCCAATAAGCTGGGCGCGCGACAGGGAAACGCATCAGGTCGATGGCTCCATTAGAGAGAGTTGCTGCTGAATTCAGCAGGGTTCATCTCCCCGTCACTATGTCACTACGTCACTACGTCACTACGTCACTACGTCACTACGCATGCTCAACCCAATAACAGTGAAAACATTCTGGCAGAGAAACGTGGAGCTTAGGCCTATATAGAAATTTGATAATTTTGCCGAAGAGTGTAGTAGCTTTTACGATGGCGTCGTTTAAATTAGGTAGATGAGATATTTGCGTTTAGAAATCCGATTACGATTGTTTGTCCCGGCATTTATCAAGTTTAGTGAGCATGTGGTGAAATAATGCACAGTCTAGGCGTAGATAGTGTTGGGGATTTAAACAAAAACTTCTATATACTATTCACAAATAAGATATTTAGTAATTGTTGTTGTGCATTTCGGTCATGCTTCAGAGCATATTACGCATGCGTTAGTTTGACGTTGCAATCTGTTTGATTTAACCGGCTTCGGATTGACTTATCACTCTAAAGTCTACATCGTTGTTTGCAGCAGTGAAGGCGAACTACAGCCTCAGCCTCGACGAGACGTTGCCCTTCCGAGCAGATCGATCTCCT